>APFE031067842.1:24423-71598 GCA_000404065.3 Pinus taeda | reverse complement strand
TTGGTGGCCGAGTTGAAGGCTTCCGAATCAGATGCATGTTCTGACCCTGAGCCAGAACCCGACAAGGGGAATGGCAAAGGGAAGCAGATCATTGATGCGGATCCCAGCGCCACTATTACCACTGCCAAGATCCAGAAGAATGAGCCCGAAGAGCCAGAGGAGGGGGAACGCCTTTTCAACTCACAGATGTGGGTGAACGGTTTGCCGCTGCAATTCATTGTCGACAGTGGCAGTCAAAAGAACCATATTTCAGCAGAGGTCGTGAATCGGTTGGGCCTACCAACTACACCACACCCACAGCCATACAATATTGGGTGGCTTCATGAAGGACGAGATCTCAAAGTTCGCCAGCAGTGTCGCCTTCCCTACAGCATCAAGCCCTTCACAGATGAGGTATTGTGTGATGTTACACCTCTGGATGTTTGTGATGTATTATTAGGCCAGCCATACTTGTGGAGGCGACATCCTATATATGAGTCAAGGCCTCGTGCTATCATTATTTTTTTGAGTAATTCATTATACAGGATACCAGAGGTAGCCCCACCTACTACCACCTCTTTGATCACTGCTAAGAAAGGCAGCAAGCTCATATCACAGACTAGGAAATTTATTTTCTGTCTGGTTCGCTCCCAAAGTAAGGGGAAGATTGTCACCACATCCATGACCCCCGCAAAGGGTTCCTCCACACAGTAGAAACAACAAAGGGATACGGTCATGAAAGAAAATGGGAACAACTTCTCCTCACCCACAGGGGTACCACACAAGTTTCAGGTGGGTGACAAAGTTTGGTTGCATCTGCAGAGAGAACGCCTTACCAGGACCCATCAGAAACGCAAACCACTCAGACATGGTCCTTACACAATACCAAGGCTACGGTCAACAATGCTTTGAAGCACAGCATTCCTCCATTCCTTCGCCTGCACCAAGTGTTCAATGTGGACCGTCGTCAACCATGCTTCCCACCATTACTGGACACATCAAGGATTGCAGGACAAGTTCAGCAGATGGAGGAACTTAACGCAATGGGGACCATTACTTCTTAAGGGGGGAGGAATGATCCAGGTGGATGTTGGTGGCCACCCACCTATACCATTTGGACCCCCGCAACTGTCTCTTTCATTTTTTCAGTTTCCGTAATTGTAGCACAATTTACTATTTTTAGCAGTTTTTTTCGGGTCCTGAACTTACGGAGCCGTTTTGAGGCCCTAAATGACGTTTTTTGGGAAATCTGGGGGCAACATGGGCCCATGGACTGATGTTGCCCTTCCCAAAGTGGTAGTTCTCAGATATATATTTCTAACGAGCTATCATACGCGTCAAACGGAGATCGTATGCCAAAGTTACGACCTCGGGAAATTGATGTACCAATTTACCCAAAACGGGGCCCACAACTTGGTGTTTCATCTTCTAGGGTTATGTTTTTGAATGTGAAGGGTTTTCCATTGTTTCTCAACAATAAATAGGCCTCTGAGCCTCATTTTAACACAGTTCAGAACAGTTCAGAGGCATGTAGCCGCCACATCTCTTCTTAGAGATAAGCTACCATCGCCCTAGCTGGGTTATTTTCAACTCTGTTTGTAAGCATATTTCAGTGTTTTCCATTAATGAAATGAAGTATTATTTCCACTGCATCTTTGTGTATATGGTTATCTCTATATTTTTTTGCGTTCCAGTTTAAATCCGGATCATTCCCCCATGAGGTAGAGGGAGGCATTGAAAAGAGTGCCAATGTACAAGCGCTCCATGCAGAGGCTAAAGGTCAACTGGATTGGCCTCAAACTGAGTCCCCCACTATTGTTAGGCATGTTGGAAGGCAGAAGAGAAGAACAAGAAGAGGAGTAGTGGAAGGACATAGATTGGAAGGCAGGATTCTATGGCAAAGAAGAGCATACCACATCAGAAGCCTGGGATGCTAGGGAGGCCACCAGGGCCATAAAAGATGAGGAGATTGACTAGGTTGCTCAGAGGATAAACAACACCTTCAGTAGGGGGGTGATGATGAGCCTCATAAATGGGTAATAATATGGGCTCATTTTACCTCCTAACCTAGTCAAATCAACCATTCTCGTAGCTTATTGTATGATTTTTTAATTATATTTATGCTTATAGAGTGAGTTCAGTTAGTTATTGTGCCATATGGTCTAACATGTATTTAATGTAGATTATTGATGGATTTTGAGGTCAAAGTCAACGATCCAGTGGACAAATAGAAGAAATAACTCGATGTGGACAGAGAAGAGGACTTATAGGAGGGAATCCCCCTTATTTATTACTCCTCACTTTGAATTCCCCTTCATTCAGTTCAGAGTACAAGCAGCTGAATCATGCACTAGAAGGCAGCTAAGCAAGTGGAGGATGATTGATGATGATCTAGAGTTTTGGGAGCTAAGACTCCCTGATTTTAAGCAAGTTGTTGGTAGATTTATTTGTATAAGTAGAGAGGCCTAGGGCCTCACTAGTGTCAGATTTTTGCTTATGTAAACTCTACTCAAATTTCGAGCTTATTATTTTGTGATAATTTCATGTAATATTGCTATTGTTTTGAAAATAAAGATGGAATCCTTTTTGAGCTAGCACTGAGTTACCTCAGAGGGCTAAAGCTCTTGGGTTAGGGCCCAATCCAAGCATCCAAGCTCCTCTTTACTTCTATTTGTATGATTTGTTTTAGTTTGTAGACTAGTTTGCTATTAGATGTATTACTCTTATGGTTAAGAATACGTTGCTTTTGATGATTTAGTAGTTTTCTTCCATTTGTGTTTTTTGTAGCAGGTTAAGTAGTGACCAGAAAAGATTCAAAAGGCTAACAATAGTGACTTGGCCTCTCTTCCTCCCTTTGGGACCATGATTTGAGGCAAAGACTCTCTTTCTGCCCCAAAAACACAGATTTTCCTCATTCATAGGACTTCTAGTGTTTGCATCTTTTTAGTAGCTTAATAGTCCAGCTTTTCTTTACTTTAGATCTTCTTCATCATGCTCACTTCCTAATTTGCAATATTCTTCTATCATGCTTTCCTTTCCTACAACATTTCTCAGCATTTCCTTTCATAGATCATAGTTTAGACCATTTTTATGAAAAACTCTATTTTTCCTAAATGCATTCAGTTCACTTGTTGCTTGATTTCCTTGGTTGACTGTCAATTTCTATGCAGGAGATCTCTTCTAGCAGCAGGCAAGCTTATCAGCAATCACACCCTCCATCTGATCCATGCCCTATAGGTCTCCTAAATCTCACCTCAATCATGCCCTAGTTTCCTGCATTTTTCTATAGAACTTCTTCGTCTCTCCATGAGAAAAATCAGTCATATTTCTCTCTCCTGGTGATTCATGGTAGACCGTAGGTGTCCTAACACCTCATTCCAACCTTCATCCACATTTTTCACCCACTCTCACACCTTCAAAATAGTGAAAATTTCTCTCGGCCTGCTCTTGTAGGCCTCCTGTAGTTTCTTTTTATCCACTTGCAGATTTCATGTGTCCTCCTATAGATTTTCCTGTAGGCTTTCTTTTGAAGGCCGAGTGTGGGGAAAGCCTCTAGAAGGCCACTTGAGACCTCCTAGGACCCATCCACACCATCCTACATCCTCTCAAGTCCCAAAACCTCTCTTCAATGCCGCCTATTCGCTGCCACACTCACACACAATAAATTACATGCATCTCAAATTCACATAAAATTACATAAAAATCCAAAAATATGTTTTTTTGCTTATTTACTTCCAGAAATAGCATAGTTAGATGTTGTTTACTTCCTTGAGTAAGTAATGGCATTCCTTTCATGGTTTTCATAGTTCTTTATACAAAAATAGAATTAGTTGGTTAATTAGGGTTTACTAGGTTTGCTCTACATTTCAGTCTTTCTCCTTTCTGCAATTATAATAACATCTGTAGAGTAATCTTTCTTTCCTTTCATCACATATAGAGCTTCTTTTCGAATCCATAGAATTTTGCTTGAGCTCTTAGTGATATTTTGTCGGCTGACCAAGTGATAACTTGCAGTGAGAACTAGTACTTGTGCATACAACACCGACGCTTCCAAGTTTGTTACAAACTACCAGGTTGATAAGAGTAAAGTAGGCGACCCAGGAGTTGCAGCATTATTGCTGCAATACTGGTGCTCACCAATCCCTAGGATGAAAGCTCAGGTAGATTTGATGACATGGTTGGTGAGGACCTGGAATGTCTAGGAACAATGTTTCATAATTGTTGATTATCGCCTAAACATTGATGTCGATGAAAAAAATTTCCTGACTGGGTTATCTCATCACGAAGCTGATCTTTCACTTTTTGGATCAAGATCAGGGGGAGACACTACTAATGGATACTTACAATGCTTTTGTAGGGGTGCACCACCCAAAGATGGACAGATTGACATTCAGTCCATCAAATTTTTACCCTTGAAGACCATTTCTTTCATTGTTTGCAAACTGTGTGGTAGTGTTTCCCTCCATCTAGCCACATGAGCACAAATGCAGATGGTCGTGGAATACTAGGAGTCCACCGTATACAATTGGTGTGAGGCAGTAGTGGTAAATATGAAAGGCCAACTAACTAGGTGCAATAATGAAAAACTGAAAAATTTTGGTTAGTGTGCCATTCTAGTTTCTTTTTTCGTAGAAAGGGTTCCTATTCTTCGGCCACAACAAATTCGGGAAAACGTTGGGGGTTTGAGGGATCCATGCTTGATGAGGTGAGTTGCACTTATGGCACGCCATTGAGGTGACAGTCCTGTAGTGAGGTATATGACATAGTTTTTTTACTATCTAAGCAAGTAGATTGTCCAAATATAGGACTTTCTGTATGCTCTGATAGATTACATAGGTGACCCTGATATTCCATTTCCATTTGGGGCTCAGTGGGGTGATCTAGGTAAGATTTTCTCATTTTTGGCATATTTTCAAAGTTTTTTTTTTTTCAAGTGTTTTTGTCTTCAAAGGCTAATTGTCTGAAATGTATGTGCAGATGTGGGTCCAACCCAACCAACCAGGATGAAACAGTACGATAGATGACACGAGCATCCTATGGTTTCTGTGACAGCGAACCCAGAGGCAGATGACATCTTAATAGAGTTGGAGCACAACCTTGAGAGGTTGACTACCAACATCCCAAATACTAGAGTTGATGACATTCCACGTGCCTATCAGAGGCACGTAGTTGGGGTTCCTGGGCTGCTTAGACGTTTGTTGCGTTGAGTTTTTCTTGCTATCGTGTGTTATCATGAGCATCATCATGCCTATATGTTCTAGTTTCTAGGACCATTTTTGACCTTTTGGAGTCAGTACTATTCATAAAATAAAATTCCATGGGGCCTTATGTCCTAAGATGACATATTTTGTAGACACACCCAAACTCTATTTTAATGAAAAATCTACCACTTCAATCTATTTTTATCTCGATCAATGAATGAATGAAAATTTCTTTTAATTTACAAATTTTGCAAATGTCTATTTAACACATGATTCACCAATGCATCTGTCAATGTGTTTAAATATCTCAGAATGTGTTGATATTTGATATAATCAAATCATCATTCCAAGAGACAAACTCGTAAAAACATCCTTAACATGGTTGGACTCCTAACTCAATAGAAACTGTTTAAATGTAATACTACAAGCTACGAATCTAACCTAACGATCAAACATCAGATAACAAATGTGATGGCATTAGCCAATAGCTCAATAACTATGCTATATTATTCTATATTGTTCGTTGCTTGACCGAGACATATCCCATGAATAGAGACTAGCTCGTTACCAGGTGAATAGATAACCTAGGTTGTGTAAGATAAATTATGAGTACTACAACTAGCACCATCAGCAAAGCCAATGTAAGTTAGATAAAACATCGAAAACTACAAATCAAGTGTAAAAATGAGATAAACAGAAGAAGAAGTAAAAAACACTAATCTACCACACATACCTGAAAATGGTAAATAATGTACAAATATTCACCAAAAATTTATGAAAAATATTTCTTTAGGTAAAGACCATTTCTGTGCGTTCCCAAAGGAACACCATCGTAATCAATCATATCATAGGAACCTTTAGCTAATGCACATTTTATGATGTAAGGGCCATGCCACATGGGCTTGAATTTCCCTGCACCTAGCTTGTCATGAGCTTGATCATATACCAAGACTAGGTCACCTTCTAAATATGTACGAGGATTAATGTTCTGATCATATTGGGATTTGACACGTTTTTGGTGAGCTTTGCTAGCCAATACGACATTACGGCGATTTTCATCTAGATGGGCTAAGTGTACAAAGCGTTCTTCATTTGTAGAGGTAGCAGGTAATAATTTGATAGTTAATTTAAGAGATGGAATTTCACATTCAATAGGTAATACGACTTTCAAACCATAAACAAGTTGGAAAGGGGTAAAATTGGTAGATGTTTTTATAGTAGTGTGGTAAGCCCATAGTGCTGGAAAGAGCATAGAGTACCAGTTTCCTTTATGGATACCAACTATCCGTTTAGTCATATTGGTTAAAACTTTATTGACAGCTTCGACCTGACCATTAGCTTGTGGATAATATGGAGTAAAGCTATCATGGTGGAGGCCAATTTACGTGGACAATTCGACCATCATAAAGTTACGAAAATGACTACCATGGTCTGTGATAATAGCTTGTGGGATGCCAAACCGAGCAATCACATGCTTGAAAATGAAAATAGTTGCAGTTTCGTCTTCGTTTATATATGCAGGCATCGCCTCAACCTATTTTTTAATGTAATCAACTGCAAGGATGATATATCCATGCCCCCTAGCCCAGTAAGGGTTACAAGTGATGAAGTTGATGCCCCATTTAGCAAAAGGACCAACAGCTACGATTGGGTAAAGAGGAGCGGGAGGTGCTCACATTTTGTGATCATAAATTTGGCAATTATGGCATTTTCAGACTATAATGATGCAGTCTTTAAACATTGACAAACAAAAATAGCCAACACATAATATCTGTTGGGCAGTAGCATACCCAGACATGTGACCACTACATGCTCCAGAGTGGTAGTCATTCCAAGTTTTTTCGGCTTCTTCAATAGTTAAATAGCGTCGGAATACAGAAATGGCACCATGAGGGTAAAGAGTGTCGCCAATAAGGTTGTATTGTTGGGATTGGTATCGTATTCACTGACAATCAGTTTTGGATAACTCAGGCCTAAAATTTTGTGTTTGGAAATATATAATGATGTCTCCATACCATGGATCAAACACACTAATAAGAAAGAGAGATTCGTCAGTAAAAGAGTATTTTTCTACAATTTCTATATCAGTGTGGGGGAAGTCACACAATAATTCGGCAAAAAACAAGGATTTCCTTGAGTTGGATTTTTCAAATTCCAGATCAAACTCTTGTAAGATGACTATCCATTTCAAGTATTTACCCCCTAGTAGTTGCTTCGTGAGAACATACATCATAGGGTTGCAATTTGAAATGACAGTCGCTTTTCGGAAGTATATAGTGATGGAATTGTTGAACATATTGCACTGCTGCCAAGGCTAGCTTCTCCACATGTGTGTATTTAATCTTAGTTTTAGTGAGACTTATACTCAAATAGTAAATCACATGTTCATTGCTAGAATCGTCCTCTTAGACTAACACCATGCTAATGGTGGCATAAGATGCAACTAAGTACAAAAAACTTGTCTCGAGGATAATCGGGTGGATGTAGTAAAGGCGCATTAGTCAGTGCATGCTTTAACCCATCAAAATCTTTATCAACAAGCTCATCCCAGAAAAATGGAATACCCTTTTTCAATTGTCAAGTAAAACCTTGTGTTAGTTCAACATAATCGTGGATGAATCTATGCAAAAAGTTTTCTTTCCCTTGCAAACTTTGGAGTTGAGTCAGGCTAAAAGGAGCAGGAAAATTCAAAATTGCCTCTACCTTCAAAGGATCAACACGAATGCCTTCCTTTGAAACAATGAATCCTAAAAGGCTACCAGATTGCACAAAAAAACACATATGTGCAGATTCAAGTGAATATTGTAATGCCTACACCTAATGGAAATCGCTTTTAAGTGCATTGGGTGATCCTGTCATTTCATGGAATAAGCCGGAAGGTCATTTAAATAAGGCTGAACAATATGCTTGATATCATGGAATGCATAAGACATTGCTCATTGAAAAGTTGCACCAACATATTTTAGGCCAAATGGAAGTTTTTGAGAAGAAAAAGTCCCCCATGGGCATATAAACATGGTTTTATATTGATTGTCAGGGAGTATGTTTATATGAATGTAACCAGAAAATCCATCCATAAAGGAAAAAATTTCATTTCCAGCACAATCATCAACAATTTGGTAAATGTACGGAGTTGGATAATTGTCCTTGGGACAAGCTTTATTGATATCTCAGTAATCAACACACACTCGAATGGTTCCTTTCTTTTTATTAACGGGCACAATATTTGTTACCCAATCGATTAAAGGAACAGGGAAAATGAATCCTTCTTTCAACAATTTCTCAACCTCGGTTTTGATTGCAGTAACGTTTTGTGGATGTATAGGACACAACCATTGTCTAACTAGCTTAGCATCCAAATAGGTTTTTATTTCATGTACAACAATGCTAGGGTCAATTCCTGGCATCTCTTCGTAGGACCAGGCAAAAATGTTGCGGAATTCCTGAAACAACGCTTTGTAAGTTGAAATCACTTTTAACGAACAAGAGGCTCCTATATGAATATTTTCAATTATTTTGGGTTTCACTAGGATATCGATAGGTACTGTTGCCAATATGTTCCCTAATCTGTTCAGAACTGGAAGAAAGCGTAGATATTGGATTTTGAAGATCGCTAAGGGTCTTAGATGAAAATAACGATGAAAAATTATTCTCAATTTTATCAAAATATGGTCAGAAATTTGAACGATGATGAGTATCTTCCCATGGCATTTCACTTCCATAATCCCTTCATCAGTTAAAAAATCTTTGTTAAAAGGATCAGGCATAGAGATTGGTTCAAAGTGTGACAAATGAGAATATTCATCAATGATCATATTCATTTGATCATCATTAGATGTTGATGGTTTGAAAAAGATTGAATGACCTCATAGGCTAACTCAAAAGAACTACGAGGCATTTCATCACCATATAAGATCATTTCTGATTTTGACGACACTTTCCATGGATCTCCCATTTCGAAAGTACTTGATGTAATCATGTTGATTTGTGCTTCATTCTGAAGAAGAACGGGTGGAGGGAACGTGAAATTTCCCATCAAATATGAGTCTTTCAACGGGCCAACGCCAACTTCCTCATATGGATTGGTCAATTTTCCAACAAATGGGATACTACAGGTAGAATTAGGGTCAGAGGTATAATAGGATAATTGATTTACTTTCACAATTCTTCCTTTGTGAAGAAACATAATCATCCTAAAATATGACGAGAGTACTGTCACCATGGCATAAGTCCATCTCCATCCAAGAAAAAGGTTGTAATCAAGTTGAGCATCAACAACCTCAACATCTATTGCAACTGTTTTTCCCTCTAACTCCATTGGAAAATCATTTAAAAGCCCATACAGACAAAAACCTCTTCTATCGAAGGTTTTCAAAGTCACGGGAGATTGTAAATGTTGGAGAACCTAAAGCTTTACAACAGGCAATAGAAATAATACATGTTGACTCTCCTTCATCAATCATTGTTCGAAAAACTCATCTATTTTTGACGTGAACTGGTATTTGAAAATCTAGTTGGCGTGGCAGACATGGGACATGATTCTCGAGATCAAAAACAAACAAATGGGAGTCCTGAGGATCTACCACTCCTATGGCTAATAATAATAATTTCCTTTGCACTGGAAAAGTTTGTAGCACTTTAAGGGTAGACATGGTCAAAGGTGACATAGCCAGAACTTTGACGATGTTATAATTTTGGGCAGCCATTGCATGAGGATTAAAGGTTGAATTACGAAGCATACCCTTAGGAGGTGGACAAATTACCATATCGTGATTTGATTTTTCAATGTGTAATGGTTCAGAATAAGGAGGAGTAGACGTGGAAGTTTGACCGGCTTAACTGGGTCATCTCCATTTTCAATAGGACTCTTTGATGTGTAATCTTTGGATCTCGTTGCTACCATAACTCTAGAAGACATCCTCATGATATCTGCCAAAGGGGATGAGGAGGATTGGTCGTAAGAGAACATTTTACTGTCTTGAGGAAAAGGATCCTTCAAAACAGCCGGTGTGGGTGAACTTTTGATGAATTTAGAAACTTCGTCCTGATAAGGGAACTCCTTAGTGTAATGATCTTCCTCACAAATCAAGTAATGATATCGAGGTTTCCTTTTTTCTTCAGATGGTTCGTTCTTAGCTGATTTATCCTTAGAGAGGTTGTCTTGTTTAGTTTTGCCTTTTCCCTTTTTCTTATTTCTGGATGAATTACTCTTGCCAGTAGATGAATCTATGGCATTGATTTAGGAAGTAATTCTAGGAGAAGGATCTTCGTCAAGTGAATCAAATAGAGTTTAAACTTGAACATTCTTAGAATTTTTCTTTTTTTTCTTAGTCTTCTAGCTCACAGAACCAATCATGCCATCTGTGGCATGTGATCCTGGAAGAGGTGGATTATTTGGAGTAGATCAGGGTAAATCTGGGATATTTTCATACAAAGTACCAGACTTAGTATATACAAGATTGATATATTGAGAGCGAGAAATTACCTACTCTTCAATTACAACACCCTCTTTGGCCACATCTTCAGTTATCACTGGTAAAAGTGATTTTATAAACCATTCAACCAAAATCTGGTCTGGAATGTAAACTTTGACTAGGTGTCATCTTCATCTCCATTTGTGGATGTGAAATGAGATATAGGTAGACATTGACTGCTTTAAATAAGTCAAAAGTTAAGTTCCATTCTCATACCAAACGGGTAACTGAAAAAGGGTCAAAAAGGCTATAGCAAGGGCACTGAACGTGTTGAAAGAAGTGCGCAGTAATTCTACATACCATTTGGCTGCCGAACCAAGTAGGGTTTTTTGGAAAAGTCGTAATCTAATAGAATCGTCATTTAATGAGTTAGACGTGCACCAAAGATGGTAGGTCATGACATGGTTGGACAGATCTTCACCTAACTTATCTTCAAACTTAGGAATGTCACTGGGCAACTTAGTAGGAATATTCGGCCAATAGGGTAAATAAAGAAGTGGATCATTAGTTAACTGAGAGAGGTCAAGAAAATCCAAAGTTGCAATGAAAGGCAACTGGAGATTGGGGTCTTGCGATGGATATTGATAACCCTGAGGGTTGAATCCTGTACTAGGCGGAGGGTATCCAGGATATCCTAAGATAGCCTGAGTAGTTGGAATTGACTACTCAAGTGCCTTTATATCACTAGGTTGTTCAACATGTTGATATAAAGGCACTTGAGAAGCAACAGGAATTGACTATTGAGAAGGGTTCTAAATTGTATTCAATCCAGGGTAAGGCATTCCATAAACATATTGAGGCATAACAGGCTAACCAAAACTAATTTGAGGCATTTGAGCATAGTTAAAGTAGTTTCTGGTGAGGGTATACCCCCCATTGCAGGGTAAGGTCCACCAAAAGTCTATCCTCCAGTTGTAGGATATGATGGTTTCCCCCTAGGTAGATAATAACCACCTATTGGGTTAGTTTGTGGATTACAAACATTACTAGAAATCATATTAATGGTTTTTTTAGTTGTCAAACCTTCATTGCTAGGGTTAATTACACCAGTTGACATGTTTGAAGATGGGTTCGAGGAAGAAGCTCCTAAATAAGCTCCTGCGAGACAATGATATACGGGTGGTAAAAGACCACCATATAATGTGGACTCTGGAGAAATGAAATACATGGATGTATTCATCACAACACTTCTAGGAATCATTGTGTACTAGTCAAAATCGGGCATAGTAGAATAAGGAGTCATGTAACATGGAATCCCTTTCCCTAAAAAGTTCAAGGGTGTAAAATACGAAGGGTCAGGGTGAATAGATTGAAAAAAAAAATTGAGATATCTTCCTCTTCATTTGAAACAAGTTCTTCAATGGCAAGAAGACCAAGAGGAAGACTATCAGTAATGATAAGTTTCACACGTGATGAAAGTGGAGGATCCGGAATATGTGTTGTAGCAGATGTATGAATGTCAGTCTTAGAGATATCAGACTCATGTTCGTCAATATCTGGTTCGGAAATGGGGTTTCTATCATAAGATTCTCCAATATCTAATTCAGTTTCAACGATTCCAATAATTTATAAATTAGTTGTTGCTGAGTGTGACACTAAATTCTGAGTTTGATTAAATCCAGTTTATGTTACTTCAATGCTTGAAATAATAGACGTTATAGTTGATTAACTTCAGTTCCTCTTACATCAGAATCTATAATATTAGAAGTTTCAGTTTCTACTGCAGTTTTAGTTTCAGATGATTTAGATTTTTTTGCGTTAATCTTTTCTAACTGACTCAGTGTATACTCAGGGGGATCCCCAAGTATCCTAAGTGATTGTCTTGGTAGTTCCTCCACAATGAAAAACCTTTAAATTATTAATCACGCAATATCTAAATTACACCTAAAGTCTCTAAAAAGTTAAAAAAAAAAAACAACACAAAAAGTAACATGCACTAAAAATCTAGGAGTTCAAACCACACAAACTTACTCTTCCTAGAGATCAATATATACTAGTTGGTGATGAAATCCAACATCGAAGAGATCAAGGTGAAATTTTTAATAGAAAATGAGTATTTGGACCATTTACCCTGACAACTTGCTTAATGAAACGGTCTAGTGCAAATAAATCTGCTATAAACCATCCTGCGAAAAGATTACCCTCCAAAGAGTCCAAGTGAGCCTAGCCAACGTCTGTTCCAGGTACAACAGGACCTTCTCTCTACCATCACCTTAGGTAGAGCCCTAGGATTATAGTCACTATGTTCACCAAATACAATAATTTTACCTAGGGGGACAGGCGTAGATTGAACATACACGCAAGGGTAGGGTAACAAGCTCAATCCCTTAGAAGGCTCCTCAACATGATCAATTGGAGGTTTACTTTCAAGTGACCCCAAGTACCTTTTGGCACCGTTGTAATACGTGTAAATAATTGTATTGAGGCCGATGAAGTGGGTCAGACCACTTCACCATATTCGACACGATCTTATGCTTAACTCATGTCTAAGAAGAGCTTCCAATAGAAAAATGGAAATACTTGCATTTTCTCTCCCTAACTCAAGATTATATTGTCTATTTCTAGCTTTGGAAAGTTTACTTCCATCCCTATTCCAAAGCCCTACACTTAAGATACTGTAGGTGAAAAGAGCCCTAAAAATATAAATTTCTAAGTGAATTTTAATTAGCATTGTATTATTAAGTTGTTCTTTTACTCAATGGGTGATGGAGGTGAAACTTATGATGTTTGTGACATGACTCGAAATCTTAATGCACTCTAAAATGCAATAGAAACTTTCAATTTTCGATGAAATACTATTTAGAGAAAAGAAAGAGTTTTATTTGATTTTTGAGAAATAAAAGGCAACAACTCACAACCTTTCAACTATTTCTCAAAACAACCAATTTCACTATTTTGTAATGAAAAATGTAGCCAACAAACTAATTTCCAGATTTCCCTAATAATCAAAATAAACTAAAAACTCTTTTCTTCTAATCACTTGAAACTTTCAAGCACATAGAAATCAATCAAGAAGATGGAGAAAAGACATATTCTCCTATGAGTGCTTTGATTTGATGATAATAATAGTGCAATCATGAAAAATTTTCCAAGATGAAAGCAACAACTTCTTTTATCAAGTAAAAATAACTATGATTTTTTCACAAAAGCACAAGGTCTTGATAAATCCTCATTTGTAATTCAAAGTGATTTTGACTACAAATAAATAATTTTTAAATCTTAACCAATGTATTTGATATAACAAAATAAGAATATCAATGATAAAAATACAGTCAAACTTGTTTTGATCAATTAGAAAATCAACCAGTCAAAACCCTAAGGTATTCTTCCAAAAAGACCTAATATTCAAAAAATCATCAACAAAACAATCAACTGAGTTTAGAAAAGACAACACATAGTCCAAACAAACAAAATGACACTTTCAAAAAGAAAAATTCAAGTCTAGGTTGAAGCTATAATGAAATTTTCAAAAAAAATCAAGGCCTACGTGGGTATCTAGTAGGAAATAGTACACATGCGCTTAGTTGCTACGAAAAAAAGGGCACAAAGCTACACTCTGTGTACAAACAAAAACATCACAGAGAGGATAACTTAAATAAAAAAATAAAAAACTCAAAAATCAACCAATCAGATCTAAAAGGCCATCAATTTATGAAGACTCGGGACTGGATAAATCAGAAAGCGAGGCTAAGGAAAGAGACGAGAACAAATATGTTCCCCAGTATGGTCACCTGTTTGTTGACAATCTCTCTTATGGACAAGAGAAATCTCCCTATATCCTAAATGGAAACTAGAAACAATCATGACAAATGAACTGACTCTTTCCCTAAGTTGAACTCATTCAAATTATAAGCAGCCTAACTAATGGATAGACCTATTATTGGTTTCCCGAAATGCCTGATGGATATCCCCGGTTGTGACTTAATGCAACTATTCAATGCTTAGTCAAACCTGCAAACGTAAACCATAAAAGGGATCAAAAGCACTTGTGATATAGTAATTCAAACAACTTAACCTAATGATCAAGGAAATTAGGGATTGAACTTGCCTTAATGAACATAATAAAAAATTGCAAACTATTCATCATTCACAAAAGACAAAAATCAATGGGAGAAAGTGCTCATTTGTATTAACCATAAGATAAGAGAATCCTTACAACCTTCGCCTTGATTTCATGAGGTCCCTCCCAAATGCCTTCAATCTCCTCCTTAGATAACAAGCTCTCCAATCTCAAACTAGCAGCATAAGTTTGTATTCTCTGAATTCTATCCTCTTTCATCCCTCAACCCTCTAGTCCTTTTATAGATCAAAGAGGGGCAAGTTTCAGATCCCTAAGAAATGGATGAACCTCCTTTAGTGAAGGATTAGGTTACCATGAGAAAAGGGATGGAGATACATCTTATGAGGGTTTATAATTCGAATAGTCATCACCTAGAATCTTTTAGTTGGGGAATATTCAACCAACTAGGTTTCTAGAATGTACTTTTTATTTTTACTTTCTAGAATTCACTTGCGCGTGTTTATACTTACAGACAGAGCGCAGCTCTACATTGTTATCAAAGTAAATTTTAGCACATGTGTAGGAAACACTATAGAAATCGGTGCAGGTGGAACTTAACAAGGTGTGAGAGCTATTTGACCCAAATTTCTCATGGACTTTAACATATTTTGAGTTGTTGGACTTCTAAGGGAGATAGTTTCAACATGTTCATGGATGGTAATAATATCCATAAACTGATCAAGTGTCATGGTGACAAATTGACGTGTAACAAGAAGAACCATCCAGAGAAGGCAGGAAAAGGACTAGGTAAGTTGAGAGACTTGTGCAGGATGCGATGGAAAATGTGGATGCTCCTTCAAATTAGTATAGGAAGAGAAGGTCACCATATCAATACACTGGCTGCATGGCTCTAATGCTTGGTCTTGTAGAGACGAAGTCATCCTCTTTTGAGGAATCAGTATATCAACTTGTATGGGTTGATGCAATGGTGGAGGATTATGAATCCATTGTAAATAACAATGTTTGGGAAGTGGTCCCAAGACTAGTAGACAAATCAGTAGTGGGTTCGAGATGGATCTTCAAGGTAAACCATGTAGAAGATGGAAGCATAGAAAAGTATAAGGCCATATTTGTGGCCAAGGGATACTCTCAAGTTAAGGGGCTTGACTATGAGGAAACATTTTATCCTGTAGCAAGGTACTCATCCATTAGATCAATTCTTTCTCTGGCCGCACAGATGGAATGGAAGATCCACTAAATGGAGTTATTAAGGAGGAGGTGTACATCAAGAAACCAGAAGGCTTTGAGACTTTTGATGAAGAGTCTCATGTGTGCATACCCAAGTGAGCGTTGTACGGTCTCAAACAATCACCTCATTCTTGGTACACTAGGATCGATAGTTATATCACTGGTTTGGGCTTCACCAAAAGTGATGTGGATGCAAACCTCTATCATATCTTGGTAGAAGTTAAATTTTAGTTTAGTGTCTAAGGTCTTATATGTTGATGATTTGATTTTAACTAGTGATGAGCATCTGATCAAATCTTGCATGGAGGAACTTGCAAGAGAGTTTGAATTGAAGGACATGGGTATCATGCACTACTTCCTCAGATTAGAAGTATGGCAGGGTGATGGGCAACTGTTTTTTTCTCAAGGAAAGTATATCAACGAGATACTTTAGAGTTTCAGCATGGATAGTTGCAAACCCATGGATATACCTCTAGCTACTAGTTGGAGGAAGGAGGATGCCACTTCAGGTGAGAGAGTGGATGCTATTGTTTACAAACATTTGGTGGTTTCAATAATGTATCTTGTGAACACATGACTAGATATGTGCTATGCAGTCAAAAAACTGAGCAAATCTATGGTTAGGCCAACCAAATTATTTTGGAAGGTAATTAAGCATGTTCTACTATACCTCAGAGGCACTACCCAGTTTGGACTATGGTACAAACAAACAGAGGGAGTGAATCTATGTGACTTCATAGATGCAAATTGGGTGGGGAGTCCATCAGACTGAAAGAGTACATCATATGGAATTTCTAGTGTTGGGACTGCAGCTATTTCCTGGTAAAGAAATAAGCAAAGATTTATGGCTCGCAGCTCAGCAGAAGCTGAATACATGGATAAAACTCAAGCAACATGTGAGGCAATTTGGATGAGAAAGATACTTGTTGGATTGTTTGGTCAGATGATGGATCCAAACATGATATATTGTGATAATCAAAGTTGCATCAAGGTCTCTAAAAATTATGTTTTCCATGGTTGATCCAAGCATATAGATATACAGTATCACCATTTACAACATTTTGTGCAGAGGCAGATAATGTTGTTGTAGTACATTATGATAGAGGAATAAGATGCTAAAATTTTGACAAAGGATTTGTTAAGAGGGAAGTTTGAGTTCCACAGGTGTAGGATAGGGGTGGTTGATAATTTATTTCTTAATGAGAGGAAGTGTTGAAAATTGCAGCAAGAAATTCTCCATTTGATTTTGCCTTGATTAAATTGAGAAAATCTGAATTTCCACATCAGAAGAAAACTTGGATGACATTAACTTGTGTGACATGGCTTGTGTCACCCAGTTTACTCAGTAAATTCGAGTTGGAGGGGTTAGCGCTCAGTTAAGCATGTGTGATTTCTAATTTATAGAAATAAAGGTCAGTTATCTAAGGTTGTTTTTAGTTAAACTAGTTCCAACAATTGGAGGAACTAATGGAGGGACAACTCATGTAGTGGGACTTCAGTCAAACTCAATGATCATCTAGTTAATTGATCAATCAACCCAAAATAGCTATTGCATGAAAATAATTCGAGTTCCCTAGGCTTGGTGTAGATTCCAAGGAAATGTAAGATTAGTTGTAGCCTAGTCTTGAGTGTACAGGTGTTGCATGCAGTCAAATGATCAGCGTAAGGAATTGTGCAATTCAATTCGAGGAATTTCCTAAATAATAGGGTCCTAATTCCTCAAGGAACAATGCAAGGAAATAGGAGCTCAAGTAGAAGTAAAATTTGACTAAGTCTGGGTCTGAGGCCTTTAGTGAGCAGAGAGATAGGTTATGCACTTGTAGGGTGTGCTCAGTTGAGGAAACCAACTGTAATACATCTCTATTCATATGATTAATGCAAGCATGCATTGGGGCTTTTAGCTGATTTCTTTCCCCAGATAAAAATACTTGTTGCATGTGTGTTATTTTTTCTTGCATGTCTATGATTTTTTTTCTAAATTGTGAATTAATGTCTGCAGAGCAGTAGAGTATGTTTGTGTCTTGTGATTTTGATTAAAAATTCATGAGAAATTGAAAATCTATAGCTTAATGTCTACAATATGTAACTAGGTTTAGTATTCATAATGGCATATGTAGTCATGATTTTATGTATTTCATGTTGAAAGAGAAAAATAAAATTATTATTTTCCTTCTTGAGGCATGGGTTTCATGCTCAAGTTTATTTTATTTATAGGTCAAGCCCCATTGAGTGCTTCCTGGGCTTGGTTTTGAGTTAACAAGTTAAAAGATCCATTGTCATGTATGAAAGACCATTTTGGGAATGTTACATATTGTAAAGAAAGTTATTTGAGTCATAAAATACCTTCCAAGACCTTGTCAATGAGCTACAACAAGTAGGCCTACATAGAATATCAAGTCGGCCTCATGGAGGCAATTCATACCCTTAGAAAGCCTATATGTAAGAAAGAACTTGAAATCATTTGGACACACTCACAAGAAAGTTTAATATCCTCAAGAAAGAAGCTAGAAAAAGGACGAAAACCAAGGATAAGAATAAGAAGAGAAAGATCAAAATTTTGGGCCTCTCTCTCTCTCTCTCTTGTGTTAGGGATTCTAAAGTTATTTGGCAAAACAAAACTTTGAAGTTGCATCGAAGATGTTGTTGATTTTACATAGCATCGAATGTGCTCTAACCACGAAAATTGGTAGAAAGGCTATAGCACATGAGATCTCCAAGACCCAAAAATGGTTTGGGAAAAATCTAACCAGTTTGGAGATATTAAAATAATTAATAATTTTTAATGGAAGTCCTAAGTCTAAACTTAGGAAAAATAAAATATTAATGTGAATTAATGTAAAACTAAGTTAGAATGGTCCAAAAGTCATGAATCAAGCCAAATCTAATCTTAATCGTTTATTAGAGATTTAATATTGGTCGTTGATGAACCAATGAGAAATGTATAAGAGGAGGCTTAGGGATCAGTTGGAGGACACACCAAGTTGATCAAGAAATCGATTTTCTGAGGCAGGGCTTGCTGAGGAAATTGAAGGATTGATCTGAGTCACAACTAAGGGGCAGTGAATACAAAAGAAAAGAGGCAGAGAGGATACCGAGAGCATCAACGCATAAGCCAGGAGAGGGTTGACATAGAGCCATCTAGAGGCCATGTAGAAGCAGCTAAAGGCCATGCAGAGGCAACCAGGAGTTGTGCAGAGCCTGAGGAGGGCCAGCGTGGGAGATGCAGAGGCTCTAGAGGCTGACACAGAGGCCCCATAGGCTGACGCAGAGCCCTCAGAGGCTGACGTTGGGCCCGAGAGGCTAATGCTGGGCCAAAGAGGCTGACACAGACCCCAGAGGCTGACACTGGAAGATTTCGTGGGGCAAATTGGGGCTGATATATGTCTCCGACTTAGAGGTACTACTGCCGAGGGCATTCTCTATTGGGTGAGCCATTTCTGGCACCCATATTGTATTCTGAAACTTCTTAATAATAAAACCCTTAGATAGCTGCACCAGTTCTCCTGCATTGGGTTTTTCTAGAGACATTAGTCTAAAAATAACGGTGTCACTTGTGTGCTTGTTTTTCCTTCAGTTGATGATGTATATGTGTTGAGACTGTACTTGTATTTATTTTCAATATTTACATGGAAAATAACTTATTAATTAATAGAACAAGTAGGAAGAAATAAATTTGAAAGTACAAGAATGATTTCTAACGGGTTATACGTAGAAATTCCAATGTGGTATCAGAGTGTGGTTGCAAATCACACGATGACTCAGGGCATCAGCCGAGCAGAGCAAGCAACAGCAGAAACAGTTGTCTCGAGTGATAGACGATGTTCCTGCCGGAAAACAAAAAGGAAGAGGTGATGTAGTGGCTGCGTCATTAGTTTGAGCCAAGAGGAGGATCAACACACTCATAGAGAAGGGAAGACCTGACCTATGCAGTGCCCGGTCATCCTTCTCAGTCAGGAAGGATTGACGCCTATGGCCAGGAGGTGTGGATTTTGCTGGTGTCGGGATTGCGCAAAGCCTAGAGGCTCTATCCTTCAGTTTGTTGGGGCATAGGAGGATTTGGAGTTGTGGAGTGATGCTGGTGGGGTATTATGGTCAGAATAGTACCTAACAGGGAAAGACCAAGGAGGAGAGAGTTTCTACCGAAGATTTCTAGCCAAGAAATCTGGATCAGTGGTGCAATTGCACTAACGATTGGAGTGGGGGAATATTGACATTGGCAGAGGGGTTTCTAGGAGGGAAATCGAGGCTTGGAGGTAGTCACATCGACAACTTCCAGAAGGGAAGTAGAGGAACAATAAAATGGAAATGAATGGGGTAAGAGACCAGGACAAAATGGACGTAACCTCAAACTTCATAGTCTAGAAGGCCAAAATCTTGTCCATTCTAGACAGGAATAATCTCAAGCACGTTGCCTTGAAGACTATAGTGATCCTAGTTGACCCGGTTGAGAATGAAAAGTATGAGGAGGCAATGGCGAGGGCCAAGAGCATCATCCTTGACGGGGTCAAGGACCATGTAGTACCACATATTATCGAAAAGGAAATAAAAATGTGATGTGGGAGGTGTCAGGCTAGGAGGTAACTCCTCAAATGAGATAATATTTTTCATTTAGGCTATTTAGAGATATATACATGAGGGAGTAAATGTTGAGTTTCATCTCCTGATGACTCTCCATTTTCTCTTATTATTTATTTACACTATTTACAATCACCCAATCCTTATGATTATGTGTCAACATTCCCCCCCTTAATCTGAAGGGGTGTTGGTGAGTCCAAGCATCATTTTGAATCTTTCAAGCTTTTCTCTTCCAAGAGCTTTGGTGAAGATGTCTACAATCTTCTCATTAGTGGAACAATGGCGAAGATGGATTGTTTTTGCCTCAACATGATATCGAATTAGATGATATTTTGTATTGATGTGCTTTGTTCAATCATGGAACTTTGAGTTCTTGGCCAACTTTATTGCTGAGGTATTATCAATCATGAGTGGAGTCGAATGTAATTGTTTTACCTACAAATATTCCTAAATTTTCCTTAGCCACACAATTTATTTTGTTGCCTCAGCTACTACCACATATTCTGCCTCTGTTGTGGAATCTGCTAGAATTGATTGTTTGTGTGATCTCCAGGAGACAACTCCTGATCTAAGACTCATAGCATAACCAGAAGTAGATATCGTAGCTTCTTTGTCTCCATCGAAGTCTAAATTAGAGTATCCAATCAAGCTGAAGTTTCCCACCTATGTATACTTGAGTTCAAAGTCTTGAGTTCCCTTCAAGTACTTTAGAACTCTTTTTGCAGTAGGCCAATGTCCCTCATAAGGATTTTGCATAAACTTGGAGAGGATTCCAACAACAAATGGAATGTTTGGTCTGGTAGTAGTCAGGTAGTTGAGACTTCCTACAAGCTGTCTATACTTTGTTGCATCCTCAAATTCATTTCCTCCAATGGATGTGAGCTTTAATGTTTTTTCCATAGGAGTAGTCAGAGGATTTCATTCAGCCATGCCAAACATGTTCAATAGATCTCCAATGTACTTATTTTGAGAAAGGAATATGGACTTTGGATGTTGAGTTACTTCAATACCAAGATAGGAATGAACATAACCCAAATCAGTCATTTCAAAACCTTTCCTCAATTAATTCTTTATGGATGCAATATAGCTCTCACTGTTCCCTGTCATCAAAACATCATCTACATATACCACAAGATATACAATTGTTTTTCCAACTTTCTTGACAAAAAAAGTTGCATCATCAAGATCATAATGTTTGAAATTGAGTTTCAGAAGATGCTCAGTTAGTTTTTTATAACAGGCTCGCGGTGCTTGTTTGAGGCCATACAAGGATTTCACAAGTTTGCATACTTTATGTTCATGTCCTTTCACAAAAAATCCTTCAGGTTGGGACATAAAAACATTCTCTTTTAGATCTCCATTCAAGAAAGTAGTTTTTACATCCATTTGATGGACTTTCCAACTGTTCTGAGCTTCTAGGGAAAATAGTGTCTAGATGGTAGCCCATTTTGCTGTGGGGGAAAAATTATCCTTATAATCGACCCCTTCCTTCTGTGCAAAACATTTTTCCACAAGCCTATATTTGTGTTTGTCAAGTGAGCCATCAACTTTATACTTGTTATGGTAGACCCACTTGCAGCCAATTGGTTTGGTTCCCAATGGAGGATCAACCAGCTTCCAAGTGCCATTCTTTATCAAGGCATCATACTCCTTTTGCATCACTTCTTTTTATTCATCATTAGAATTGGATTCTTTGAAGGAAGTTGGTTCAAGATCTATAGAAAATTCAACTCACAATCATAAGAAACATCCATATCAACAGGTGAATCAGAGTCATCTACATCACCTCCATTTTGTCGGGTTGAATTTATAGTTCCTGTCTTTCCAACTTCATCAGGATGAACACTTTCAAGTGTCTTTGTCAGCCACTTTGGGGGACCTTTCTGAGATGGTCTAGGATGCTCAGTTGATTGAGTTGGGACTAAATCAAGATCGAGTCTCCCAATTCTGTCAATTACATCACTCAATGTATCATCAGTGGTTGGAGCTTCATGTGGGGGAGAGAGTGCTTCAAAAGAAGATTCCACAGGTTGATCCAGTATAGGAACCCCCCCTTCAAGATGTGGAATCTGATTATCAGATTCTTGAAATGATTTTGTATTTGTGAATATATCCAAGTGATCAAGTTGTTGCTCAACAAAATTGTCAGCTTTGGATGATTCAAGAAAGATTACATCTCTAGATACAACAAACTTTTTATTGACTTCATCCTAGAGACGGTATGCTTTGGAGATGTTTGAATACCCTAGGAAGATACACTTACGACTTATTACACCAAGTTTGTTTCTATGTACCTTTGGTATCAAGGCATAACATGTGGAACCAAAGACCCTGAGATGCTTTATCAAAGGAATGTTACCATACCACATTTCATAATGAGTCTTGCTTCTAATAGCATTAGATGGACATGTATTCTTTACATATACAACACATAGAACTGCATCAACCCAAAACATCAATTTTACATTTTTGAAAAACATCATGGAGCGCACCATATTTAAGATTGTCCTATTCATTCTTTCAGCTACTCCGTTCTATTGGGGATTATAAGGCACAATTGTTTGATGTTTGATCCCATGTTGGAAAAGATAGTTTTCTAATTCATTTGAAGTTTATTCTTTTCTATTATCAGTGCGAATAGAGCCAATATGAGATTGTGCATAATTTTCAATCCATGTATGAAAGTTCTTGAATGTTTGAAAAAACATCAGATTTGTTCTTCAATAAATAAACCCAACACATTCTAGTGGAGTCATCAATAAATGTCATCATATATTTATTTGCATTTGCAGAAGGAACAAGCATTGGACCACATAAATCTAAATGAATGAGTTCAATTTTTCTATGAGCTCTAGAATGTGAATCATGAAAATAATGTTTTCTATGCTTTCCTAGAATGCAAACATCACATTTCTTAAGTTTCCTATGAATTGTAGGAAAACCAGTGGCATCATTTTTCTTCAACAAGCAGAGGTTGTCATAGTTCAAGTGTCCAAATCTAGCATGCCATAATAAACTTGATGGAAATGTACCTTCATCATAATGAGAATTGTATGAGAAATTTTGTGCACGAGTAGAGGTACCTTGCAGCTTGAGAAGCCTTTATTCTTATATCCCCGTCATGACAAGTGAGTGGTCTAATTCTTTTCTCACCTCAACCTTGCCACCAAACATGTGAATGGAGTGTCCTTACTAGTGGATGTGGACCAAGGACAACAAATTTCTCCTCTGCTTTGGGAGATATAAAACATGATGCAGGAGAAAGTCTGGAAGACTGGGCAATTTAAGCCTGATTATGCCAAGCCCTGATGGCTTGAGTTTTGATTTGTATACAAAGTATACTTCTCCATCAAAATTGTTAGTAAATTCTTCAAAAAAATATCTTCTAAAATTCATGTGGAAATTTTCTCCTGAATCAAGCAACCAATCATTTTTCCAAGAAGCGAGTGAAGCATTAAATAAGTTTTCATTTACTCCAATATTACAGTGTGCCACAACATAGTGAGAGGATTCAGGTGCTTTACCTTTCTCTTTGTCATTAGTTTTATTTTTGGGTTTGTTTCTTTCCTACTCAATTTTGTCCCAAGGCAACTTGCATGTGGATGCATCATGTGATCCATCTCTTTTGCAACATATGCAATGTAAATCTGACTTTTCTCCTTGAGAGTGTCTGCCCCCCCTTCCTCTGAAATTTCTTCTATCTCTTCCTCTTCGACCACCTCTTCATTTGGAAGAATCTTGAGCAATATTCTTCTCTCTATGTGCAAGACACACAGTCTCTTCAGAATACTGAGGAGCTATCTTCTTCCCAAAAGCTTTCTCTCTTTCAGCGAATTTTTTCAGAAGGGAGTTAAAGGTAATTTCTTTGAGGTTTCCATTTGCTTGCAATGACTCAAGATAATTTGAGTAAATGGGATAAAGTGCCTTGACAAAATCTATCAGAATAATGTCCAGTCCAACATTAGTGACTTTGATATCATGCATAATAGATTTTACTTCTAATGCAAGAGCAAGAAGATCATCATTTTGTAATTCGAGGCTTAACAATTTAATCATGAGTTGAACAACTTCAAGTGCAGAGTGTGAGCCATAGAGTTCCTTCAGTTTTTGTAAGGCTTCAAAAGCATTTGAAAATGGTGAAATATGGTGCCTCACCTCTTCATTTACTGATGTTGCAATCAAGGCATAAGCCTTGCTGTTCTTATTTTCCCGAATGGTGAATTCCTTGTTTGAGGTAGGTTGTTTTGGTTCTTTGTCTCCATCTCCAACACACACTCCTTTCCATAGCTCATTAAAAATGAGAGTGTGTTTTATTTTTCGTGATCATTTTGGATATCTCTCCTTGCTGGTGAGAACCACTCCGACAATAGATATCAATGAATGCATTTAAAAAATACCGTGAACTGTAAAAAAATATACTTTGCTGCCAATATATAAAATATTTTCACTTCTGGGGTTAAAGAGAAAAACTACACTGTAATAGTAATATTCTGAAGAAAAAAATGCAATTCTGATCAAGAAAGCAGTTCTGGTAAAAAATGCATTACTGGTAAAACTGTAGTTCTGGTAAAAAAAAATAGTTCTGGCAAAAAAAATGCAGTTTTGGTAAGTTTTGGAGGTAAGAGTAAGGGAGGTCTATGTATGAGGTAACATAGGTTGCGATAGTGTGGACAGCTGCGTAGGGTAAGATAGAATGAGAGTTGTGTAGGCTAAGATATAATGACATAAAAAAAAAACAATAACCAAGAAACGAGTCTCGTTGATGCAAGACCCACGAAACACAGAATTCCATTTTGATCGATTAAAGCTAAAGATGAAGAACACACAAGTGGATTTTTGAGATTTGGGGAGGTCTTCTTGAAAGCAATGCTGCAAACAAGTAGTGAGAAATTCATTGAGGAAATTCCAACCGTCTTAGAAACAAAATCGATGTATTCAAAAAGGAATCTCGCTGAAGCGTTAACTAAGAGAGGTGAGGAATTTGTGCTGGAAGAAGTCAGATGTGTCAAGTTGCAGAAATGCAGAACATGGACAGAATAGACATAAGGGAGTTACAAGGGTAAGAAATAGTAAAAATAGAGTTGGCTCTAATACCATGTTAGACCAGGAGGTAACTCCTCAAATGAGATTATATTTTTCATTTAGGTTTTTCATAGATATATACATGAGGGAGTGATTGTTGAGTTTCATCTCTTGATGACTTTCCATTTTCTCTTATTATTTATTTACACTATTTACAATTGTTCACCCAATCCCTATGATTAGGTGTCAACAAGAGGCCCTGATAAAATTGTATCAGCATACTTCCGTGCAAAGGAAGATGCTACCAGAAAATTAGTTGCGGTCATACCAGATGCAGAATGGAGAACATATCGACACCTTCCTCAGTTGATTGAAGAAGATCCGGGATCAGCTGACTTCCATAGGAGCCACGCCGGATCAAGAATTGATGGTGAAGACAATCCTGAACGTAGTATCAAAATACTGGGAGGTGTTTTTCCAAAACATATTGGGCAGGTCGACCCTTCTAGATTGGGAGGAACTGTGAGCGACTCTTTGCCAAGAAGAGATCAGAAGGATGACCAAGGTGGGAAGAAGTGGCAAGGGGGTCAAAATCAATAAGGTGGAAGAGGAGGATGTTGCCCTAGAATTTGAGGGAAAGTAGGAGAAACGAAAGAAGAAGGACCTCTCCAAGGTCAAATGCTTCCATTTTGGGGAACTGGGTCACTATGCGAGCTAGTTTCTGAGGAAGAAGAGAAAGGGAGAGGCTTCTGAGACCAAGGGTGCGCCAGCAAGGGCAGAGAAGGAAGTGGAGACAGATGATGGTTGTGCCATGAGTGCTCACATGCCACTTGAGAGGAAGTGGGGAGACATTGAGCTATAATTAGAAGGACTACAGGCGATGAGGGGCAGGATCCTCGAGGTACCCAACCTCTTGCATTATACCTTGCTACGGGAGCCCTAAAGAGGAGTAGCAAAACTGGAAGATGTTAGTAGAGGCTTGGATTAAAGCTAATGATGAAGAACACACAGGTGGATTTTTGAGATTTGGGGAGGTATACTTGCAAGCAATGTTGCAAACAAGTAGTGAGAAATGCATTGAGGAAATTCCAACTATCTTAGAAACAAAATCGTTGTATTCAAAAATGAATCTCACTGAAGCATTAACTAAGAGAGGCGAGGAATTTGTGCTAGTATAAGTCAGATGTGTCAGGTTGCAGAAATGCAGAACATGGGTAGAATACACAAAAGGGAGTTACAAGGGTAAGGAATGTTAAAAATAGAGTTGGCTATGATACCATGTCAGACCAGGAGGTAACTCCTCAAATGAGATTATATTTTTCATTTAGGTTGTTCATAGATATATACATGAGGGAGTGACTGTTGAGTTTCATCTCCCGATGACTCTCCATTTTCTCTTATTATTTATTTACACTATTTATAATTGTTCGCCCAATCCCTATGATTAGGTGTCAACAAGAGGCCTTGACAAAATTGTATCAGCATACTTCCATGTAGAGGAAGATGCTACTAGAAAATGAGTTGTAGTCATACCAGATGCAAAAGGGAGAACATATCGACACCTTCCTCGGTCGATTGAAGAAGATCTGGGATCAACTGACTTCCATAGGGGCCACGTCGGAGCAAGAATTGATGGTGAGGACAGCCCTGAACGTAGTCTCAAAATACTGGGATGTGTTTTTCCAGAGCATATTAATGAAGTCGACCCTTCTAGATTGGGAGGAACTGTGGGCGACTCTTCACGAAGAAGAGATCAAAAGGCTAATCAAGGCAGGAAGAAGTGGCAAGGGGGCTAGAATCAATAAGGTGGAAGAGGATGATGTTGCCCTAGCATATGAGGGAAAGCAGGAGAAACGAAAGAAGAAGGACCTCTCCAAGGTCAAATGCTTCCACTGTGGGGAACTGGGTCACTATGCGAGCTAGTTTTTAAGGAAGAAGAGAAAGGGAGAGGCTTCCGAGACCAAGCCTACACCAACAAGCGTGGAGAAGGAAGTGGAGACAGATGATGATTTTGCCATGAGTGCTCACATGCCACTTGAGAGGAAGTGGGGAGACATCGAGTTGTATTCAGATGGACTACAAGTGATGAGGGGTAGGATCCTCTAGGTACCTAGCCTCTTGGATTATACCTTGCTATGGGCGCCACAAACAGGAGTAGCAGAACTAGCAAATGTCAGTAGAGACGGATGCAGATGAAGAGACATAGGGAGATATAGTGCGGGAGTCCCAAGACAGTGTGAGGCAGTAAGTGTGAGGTACATGGAGTTGTTGCAGCAGCGCAGAGGTCAGAGAGGGAGAACTTGTTAGTGATAGAAGGAGTTTCAGCATCGTGGGTGTCTCTAGCCTAATAGAGATGTGGGCAGCACGATGCAACATGATGAGAGGGGTTTTTGTACGAATGTAGTAATGGGAGTGGCAGGGCCATGGGTAATAGTACATGATGTAGCAGTGATGTTGGGCAGCATGCCTAGCATCAGCATAGGAACCGATGTTGGATGATCAGGGTGATGCTCAGTGAGGAGTGTTATTAGGGCACAATCCTCGCTAAGAGTGAGTGTTCATTTGGGTTAGCATCAAATGTGCTCTAGCCATGAATATTGGTGGAGAGGCTATAGCACATGAGATCTCCAAGACCCATAAATGGTTTGGGAATAATCTAACCACTTTGGGAGATATTAAAATACTTAATAATGTTTAATGGATTTCCTATGTCTAAACTTAGGAAAAATAAAATATTAATGTGAATTAATATAAAACTGAGTTAGAATGGTCCAAAAGTCATGGATCAAGCCAAATCTAATCTTAATCATTGATTAGATATTTAATCTTGGTCGTTAATGAACCAACGAGAAAAGTATAAGAGGAGTCATGAGGATCAATTGGAGGACACACCAAGTTGATCAAGAATTCGATTTTCTGGGGTAAGGCTTGCTGAGGAAATCAAAGGATTGATCTAAGTTGCAGCTAAGGGGAAGTGAATATAGAAGCAGAGAGGTAGAGAGGGTACCAGGAGCATCAGCGCAAAATCCTGGAGAGGGTTGACACAGAGCTAGCCAGAGGCCATGCAGAAGCAGCCAGAGGCCACGCAGCGGTAGCTAGGAGCTGTGTAGAGCTTAAGGAGGGCCATCGTGGGAGATGCAAAGACTCCAGAGGCTGACACAAAGCCCTGAGAGGTTAATGCTGGGCCATAGAGGAAAATGTTGTGCTGACACTGATATCTATCTTAGATTGAGAGGTACTACTACCGAGGGAATTCTCTGTTGGGTGAGCCATTTCTAGCATCCAGATTATATTCTTAAACTTCTCAATAATAAAACCCTCAGATAGTTGCACTGGTTTTCCTGCATTGGGTTTTTCTAGGGACATTAGTCCAAAAATAACGGTGTCACTTGTGTGCTTGTTTTTCCTTCAGTTGATGACCTGTATGTGTTGAGACTGTACTTGTATTTATTTTTAGTATTTACATGGTAAATGAATTGTTAATTAACAGAACAAGTAGGAAGAAATAAATCATAAAGTACAGGAAGGATTTCTAACGGTTTAGACGTAGAAATTCCAACAAATGTGAAGTTGCATCAAGGTCAAAGCTATGTAGCTACATCAAGGTCGAAGTTGTGAAACTACATCAAGGTTGAATTTGTGTAACTGCATCAAGGTTGAAGCTATGAAGCTACATCAAGGTCGAAATTGTGAATGGTCGAAGTTGTGAAGCTGCTAGGTCGAGCTTGAAGAAATTGTTGTTGGGGTCAAAGTTGTTGGAGAAGTTTTTGGCTCATTGCAAGAAGTTGTGTAAGGAAATCTCATCAAGAAGGAAGGTTGACGTGCTCTTGGATGGGTCTTAGTCAAGGGTCATAGGTCTTGGAATTCATCATTTGAAGTTCTATAAGAAGAGAAGAGTTATTGTGGGTTTTCCTCTTAAAAGGAGAGGTTTTGGCCCTGGTTGATAACCTATATCTTGTATCCTCTTGTCTCATTGTTCTTTATTGTTTGGTAGTTGTTTGATGGTAGAGAAAACTAATTTTAATCAAGTAAAAGAAGAATAAAATCAAGTTAACTAAAAACACACCACAATCAGTTATCAAAGAAGATAAATCACCTAATTCAGCTGCCCCTAGGTTTCTCAACACGTTCTCCTATAAGAATTCTCACTCACAAGAAGGTGTCCTTCAGCATGACAAAGCAACAATCTCTCACATATAGTGGCATAAAATGATCCTCTCACACAAGGTGGCATAAATGAACCTCTTGAATTTGTTGAGCATATTCAAATCATAATCTCAAAAAAAATCAAATGAACACATGGCAAAAATACACCTTATACCTCCAATTCTAGGGATGGCCTAACTCGGATAATTAAATGGCCTATGCCATCCTGTTCCTTGCGAAAAATCATGAAATTTAAGTATAAAAATGACCCCTTTATGTTACAGTCAATTATGGGTCCCCGAGAATAATTTAGACTCCTCACAAGATTCTCTTCCGAAGACATGCGAAAAATTAGCTATGAAGATGAAGAAAGAGATTGTACCATCAAACTCCTAGCAAAGTTTTAGTTTAGACAAGTATAAACTTGACATGTTTCTCATATTGTCAAAATTTGACCCCAAGGGAATATTAAATTTTCCTCATAAGATTCCAAATCATGTTTACACCACTTCAGGTTTCGTCACTAGTTAGGGGTCCTCCCTCAAGCTGCATGTCGGTGTCATGGTTCTACGTGCCCCCATGGATGTTGAGTTCTCCTCTTGCCTCCTCCCCACTCTCGTTCATCCATTGCCTCCCAATTGAATGGAAAAACTGAGTGTAAATAAAAACAACAGGTGGATTTTTCAAATCCCATAAGGTTGGCGTAACGGTTGGTTGGATTTAATTAAAGCATATGGCTTCGGAAGTTCTGGGTTCCACACCTATCACGCCAATTTTTAAACATGTGGTTTGAATTTTTAAACTATAGTGTTAATTTATGGTGGTTGGTGTTTGTTATGGTAAATGGGGTATGGTTTGGCGTTTGGTTACATATGTGCCCGCTTGTGAGTCGGGCCGACCACCTGGCCAACACAAGTTTGATTCCCATTAACCCTGCACTATAATGTGAAATGGTTGTTATGTGTTGGGCCATGGGCAGTGTCTGCAACCCCAACCCTTTTGCATTATATATATATATCTCCCGTGGGGGTTGGCAAGGTTGGTGGCCCGCCACCTCATTTATTATTATTATTATTATATTTTTTTAGAACCAACCGATCAAAACCGTCAATTATATTTTAATGGGTCACCGGCAAAATTAATAGGCAACAATTTTGTCATTTCTATCCACTACGAAGTGTCAAAATGTTGCTCAGTTAGTTGCAACGAATTTTAGCAGAATTTTCCAGATTTAGCCAAACCTCCAAATCTAGTGATCCTTCAAAATTTAGCTGGCGACAAAGTATTGCTCCCTTTGACTTGAACTTTGACTTCCAATAACTTGTGGATACTAATTCAAATTCAAGTGCCATCTACGTCGTTGGAATCGAGATGATAAGCTTTTCATTCTAGTCATGGTTTTTGTTGTCCTTTGAGATAACCTAAGGTCAATTAGTTATGCCATAGCATCTATAATGTTTTGTTTTTTTTAAATGATTGGATGACCAGTGAACTATTTATAAATTGGTGCTTTAAGCATAGATAGATTCTTAATAAAATAAAAGGTTGTTCTTTAAATGCACATGGTTATTTTGATTTTAGTGGGATGGAGAAGTAGAATATGGAGAAGTATAATTGATTTAATATTCAAACTAAGTATTTAACTATTTAGAAGCAAAAATTAAGAAAACAGTGTTTTCTTAATCAACCAAATATAATCAGACTATCACAGAGATCTAGTGAAATTTATACTCAAAGATAAATTTACAATAACAAATAGTTCTGTAAATTTATCTCTTATTTAAATTACAACTTCACAGAGTTTCCAAAATGAAACTAAAATTCAATTAAATTTTAAATTAGATAGTTGCAGAAGACTTAACTTATATGAAGAAGACATAATGAATAAATAAGATGAAATACAACTGATTGAGAGACTGGCCATATGAGCCAAATCCAGAATCTTTTATTATCTCAAAAATGCTCAAGCTTAGTACAAATCTTCTTGATAACTTGTTCAAGGGTTCAACCATCAATACTTCGACAGAATGAAGTATTTAAACAAAAATTACAAAAAAATTACAATTAATGCCTCAGTGACATGACATTCTATTATTGACTTTGAACTAACATAAAAGAAATAATGTGGTCAAAAGGAATGAATATGGTGAAGTGATCTGGACATCTCGCCCTGCTTTGGAGGAGAACAGTCGTTGAGTGGCCACTATTCGGGTGTTGCGCTGCTGAAGCTGACTTGTCTTTTTAATCCTAGAATTCACACAACTTACCCCACCACTCTTCATTTGGAATAGAAATCTTTGTTACCTTGCGGTAGATCTCATCTACCTCAGTATACTGAGCAAAAGTGGGTTTTACCACAAAAATGTGTTTTATCTCGTGTTGGATAAAACTTATGTTGTTGATAGCTTCATAAAAATCTCTCCCTACCATAGTACCTTTGATGTGGGAAGACTTAGCTATATCTTTTGCAATGTCTTGAAGCTTCTTCTTGTAATCTTCCCTGGTCATCAATTTATCATTGATCACAAATAGAGAAGACAAAACTTTCTTGTTAAATGCATCTATTTTAGTGAAAAACATGTTAACTACTACTTCCAGAGTGTAACATTTCTCTATCAGTTGTACAACCAAATTTTTTCTTTGTTAGAACTTTCTTTACTTCCAGGATGGTTTATTTTCTGTCATCTACTACTAGATCATCCAGCTCATATCTTTTTTTGGAATTGAGGAACTTTATGATGCCATTGGTTGTAGCAGGCATTTCTCCCAATTCAACATTGATAGTGGAAATGGTTTGCTTTACTTTCTCCATCAATTCCTTCTACTTGAATATAATCTAGATACTAACTGTTGGTTCCATTCTACATCCAACTTTTGTAAAGCAAGCTTGATGTTGTCTCCTTGAAAATAGAAGAACATATAGACTAACACAAAAGCATACTTGAACACCTCCTTTGTCTGGAATTTGATAAATTTCTCATGAATTGAATCTTCAAGAAATTGGCTAAAGTTAAACATGATGGAGGGCTTAGAATCAGCAGAGAAAATGGACATAAATCCTATGATGGCCTCATCTACCCATTGATCTGAGTAGTAGCCAAGGAGATAAGAGATGATTGTGATAATTTGCTTGGATCTCTCAGGGAAAATAGAGGAGGGATAGGGAGGATTTTTCTTTGGCAATGGGGCATCTTCTGTCAAGAAAAGTTCAAGGGTTTTGGCCCTCTTGGAAAAGTCTGATTTTTGGTACAATTCAACAAGTGCTTCATAGGAAAAGGGGGTGGAATTCTCCACTGTGGGGGCTTGCATCATCTGGCCTATGGCTTGAGGAGTGATACTAAACAAAATTTCTCCAATGGGAGCAATGATGGCTCTTTGGCTTGGCAAATAACATGCATGACACTTCCTAACAAATTTTGGGGTGTTGTGGGTATGGGGAAAAATGTAGTGAGGTAAATTGGATTCCCACAACTGAATGTCATCGGAATTGTCTATGTATTTGTCCTCAAGCCAACAATACATCTCAAAAAATTCAAATTCGTAGAGCGTTTCATGGATTTTTATGGTCTCTTTCAGCCAAAGGGATGTGATGAAAATCAATGGGAGGGTAGATCAAAGGATTTACAAGTTATTCTAGTCCCTTGTCCTTTGGAGGCATTTTCAGATAAGGCTAAGGACAATAGTGAAAACTGGATTACAAGCTTCAATACATAGAGGGGACTTAGGATTTGAGGAAAAGAACAGAGGTAATAGGCTAAAAACGAGTGAGCGGATAGTGTCACTGGCGGGTGAAAATGTCGGAGTTTGGTCCAACAAACTTGTAACAGAGAAATAATAGTGGCAGTGTATGAATCCAATAGACAATTAATGAGTGAAAGGGAGAACTATATAACATTCTGGTTTTTCTATTGAGAGTGGCGCGGGTCTATTGGATTAAAGACTAAACCATTTAATTACTTAATGGCTTAGTTTTGGAGGGAGTGGATGTGATTGGCGGAATCAACGGGAAAATGACGTTGTGGAAGGTGACTGAAGGGAGCGCAATGGGTAGAACAGTGGTATCAGGAGGAAGAGAAATTGTTTTTTTGAAGGCGGGGAGACCCATTTTGGACCCCCCCCCCCCCCCCCCCCAAGGACGGTAAAGTTCGGATGGTGAGGGGGGGCCGAAATGTTGTGTGGGTCGTCGAATCTTAGGAGATGGGCACAGATGAGGTGAGGGTTGGTGGAGTGTTAATCTAATGTGACTGGTTGCTCGGTGGGGTCAAATCAAACTTGTGCATTACAATATAATTGAAATGCCAAAGTTTTTAAATCAAATAATTATTCCCGAGTAAGGAACTAATTGTATATTAACATAATTTGACATTTCCCAATGCAGCGCATTTTGACTAGCAGACTTTGCATTTATAAAAATATGAAATGAAGCCATCCTTTTTATTTTTGCTTCCCTAACATTTTATTTCTCTTTTGCCTTCTTTGTTTAGGGAAGCTAACACCTATCATTTTATTGATATGGATTCCTATAAAACATTAAATTGGCCTAACATTTTAACTTTTCTTTCTTTTGCATCTATATCCTAACTTAACATTTTAAAATTATTTTTGGCTAATATACTAACTTATCAAAACCAAATAATGTCACAACAACGACTCCAGTTAGGGACTTCTTCCCTCTGTGGGATGCAGAGACAAGAGGGTCCAAGTGCCTTCTCCTTGGGCCATGGAGTCTTTGTTGAAATAGATACTCACTTGCAAATTTTTCAAAAATGAAATGAACACTCCGGATATTTACAGATGATGAATGAATGGATGAAAAATTAATATTGAATGTAATGTTTCAATTATTTCCCATTGACTGGCAATGAGGAATACTCTCCTTCCAAATTCTGTAGGATGAATGTATTGTTCCCTTTGACTTCTCCAATGCTAAAAGGACCAAACCAGAGGTTGTCAAATTTTGCATGCTTGCATTTATCTTCTCTCCTTATATCCCATCTAAGCACTAGGTCACCTTTCTTGAAATTTCTTTCTCTAGACTTTCTGTCAAATAGTTCTTTCATCTTATTTTGGTATTTCCTTAGCTTGTACTGGATTTCATCCATGTCTTCATTCAACTCAATAATTTGATTAATCCTTCTTGAGAAATCATCTTTTTCTTCATAGGATTCCTAAAGGAATCTCATAATAGGTAAAGAAAAATGAGTAGGAAAAATTGCTTCCTTGCCATAAACTAATTGGAAAGGAGACTTACATGTTGATCTTTTAGGAGAAACTCTATTTTCCCAAATTGCATGGATTAGGTGATTTTCCTAACTCTTTTTATGGTCTTCAAGAGTCTTCTTAATGACCTTAACTAAGCTCTTGTTGGAAGACTTTGCTAGCCCATTACCCTGTGGATAGTATGGTGTAGAATGGTGTAATAGGATTGAATATTTTTTTACAGAACTCAATCATTTTAACACTGCTGAAAGTTTTTGCATTATTTTAACAATCTGTTGAGGTCATCCAAATCTTGATAGGATATTTTCTTCAATGAATTTAATCGCAACAATATCAGTTGCATTTTTAACAAGTATGGCTTCTACCCACTTGGTAAAATAGTCTATAGCAGTTAAAACCCATCTGTTTTGATTACTTGATTGTGGATGAATTTCCCCTATAAAGTCCAACCCCCATTGTAGAAAAGGAGCATGGTGTGCAACTTCTTACTCTTGCTCCAACTTCTTTAAAAAGTGTGGGCCAGTCGAAACCTGCTTTTAAAATTTTGTAGGTTGTCTCTCTCTAGGCATAGTGTCCACCACAAAACCCTGCGTGGAACTAATCTATAATTCCCTCTTTTTCATTTTCAATTAAAAAGAGAAGAAGTATATTAAGAGGTTCTTTCCAGTATATATTAACAAAATAATGTAGTATTTTACTCCTTTAAGCTTCAGGGCTTTGCACTGCTTCAAGTTAAGATCAGATGGACATTGAAAATCCCTAAGAAACTGCACAATATCAGAGTACCAATCAAAGAGTAGATATTTCTGATCTATGTGAACAAGAATGGCTTGATCTAAAGAAAGAGGTTCTTGTGGGTTCTCCCCTTCTCTAAGAGGAGGAGGTTCTTGTGGATTCTCCCTAGATATTAAGGAAGATCCTTATGAATTCTCCCCTGATATTAAGGAAGGTTCTTGTGGATTCTCCCCAGATGAAATTTCTAAAACTAGATTTATCCCCAATACTTTGCAGTTGGATTCAACTAACAGTTTGGCCAGGCCTTGGCCTTTTACTAGCTTTGTGGTCTTAATTTCAAGGTCAAATTCAAGGATTTTAGCAACCCATCTCCCTCTTCTTCCATCAGTATCAGGCTAAGTCAAAACATTTTTAACAACATGATTAGGGACATAAGTTGTAATGTGTGAATGCAAGACATAAGTTCTAAAGGATTTGAGGGCTTGAATTAAGGCATAAGCTTGTTTTTCAATACTATCATACCTAAGTTCAGCATCCCTCATAACTTTGGAAAATAAGGCTATAGGCTGGTCATCACCATTTGTGTTCTTCTATAAAAGTACAACATCTAAGGTTGTCTCGATGAAAAAGAAAATATGCTAAAAGGTGAAGAATAATCAGGGATAGCTAATGTAGGGGCCTCTGATATAGCCTTTTTGATATAGCAAAAGATTTCCACTTCACTTCATTGTTTTTGTCAAACTAGCCATTAACTCCTCGAATCAATTCCTTCATATTCATTTAGGTTGATCTTTATTATATACATGAGGGAGAGACTCTTCACTTCATCTCCCGGTGACTATTCATATTTCTTATTATTTATTTACATCAGTTACACTTATTCACCCAATCCTAATGACTAGGTGTCAACATTCCACCCCTTAATTTGAAGGGATGTTGGTGATTCCAAGCATCGTTCTGAAATGTTCAAGCTTTTCTCTTCCAAGCACTTTGGTGAAGAAGTCTGCAATTTTCTCATTAGTGGAACAATGGCGGAGATGGATTGTTTTGGCCTCAACATGATGTCGAATCAGATGATATTTAGTATTGATGTGCTTCGTTCGATCATGGAACTTTGGGTTCTTAGCCAACTTTATTGGCGAGGTATTGTCAAGAGTGGAGTCGATTGTACTTGTTTTACCTGCAAATCTTCAAGAATTTTCCTGAGCCACACAATTTCTTTTGTTGCCTCAGTCGCTGCCACATATTATGCTTCTCTTGTGGAATCTGCTGGAACCGATTGTTTGCGTGATCTCCAGGAGACAGCTCCTGATCCAAGACTCATAGCGTAACCTGAAGTAGATATCCCAGTTTCTTTGTCTCCATCGAAGTCTGAATCAGAGTATCCAATTAAGCTGAAGTCGTCCACCTGTGTATACTTGATTCCAAAGTCTTGAGTTCCCTTCAAGTACCTTAGAACTCTTTTTGCAACAGACCAATGTCCCTCACAAGGCTTTTGCATAAACCTGGAGAGGATTCCAACAGCAAATGAATGTATGTCTGGTAGTAGTTGGTAGTCTGAGACTTCCTAACAAGCTCTATACTTTGTTGCATCCTCAATTCCTTTCATTCATGGATGTGAGCTTTAAGTTTTGTTCCATTGGAGTAGTAAGAGGATTGCATTCTGTCATGCCAAACCTGTTCAACAGATCTCCAATGTACTTCTTTTGAGAAAGAAATATGGACTTTGGACGTTGAGTACTTCAATACCAAGATAGTAATGAACATAGCCCAAATCAGTAATTTCAAAACCTTTCCTCAATTCCTTCTTTATGGATGCAATGTAGATTTCATTTTTTCCTATCATCAAAAGATCATCTACATATACCACAAGATATACAATTGTTTTTCCAACTTTCTTGACAAATAAAGTTGCATCATCAAGATCATAATGTTTGAAATTGAGTTTCAGAAGATACTCAGTTAGTTTTTCATACTAGGCTCACAGTGTTTGTTTGAGGCCATACAAGGATTTCACAAGTTTGCATACTTTATTTTCATATCCTTTCATAGCAAATCCTTCAGGCTAGGACATAAAAACATTATCTTTTAGATCTCCATTCAAGATTTACATCCATTTGATGGACTTTCCAACCTTTTTGAGCTGCTAGGGCAAACAGTGTCTGGATGGTAGCCCATTTTGCTGTGGGGGCAAAATTCTCCTCATAATCGACCCCTTCCTTCTATGCAAAACCTTTTGCCACAAGCTTGCCTTTATGCTTGTCAAGTGAGCCATCAGCTTTATACTTGTTCTTGTAGACCCACTTGCAGCCAATTGGTTTGGTTCCTAATGGAGGATCAACTAGCTTCCAAGTGCCATTCTTTATGAGGGCATCATACTCCTTTTGCATTGCTTCTTTCCATTCATCATGAGAAGCAACTTATTTGTAGGAAGTTGGTTCGAAATCTGTAGACAAATTCAATTCACAATCATAAGAAACATCCATATCAACAGGTGAATCAGAGTCATCTACATCACCTCCATTTTTACAGTTTGAATTTCTAGTTCCTTTCTTTCCAACCTCATCAGGATGAACACTTTCAAGTGTCTTTGTTAGCCACTTTGGGAAACCTTTCTCAGATGGTCCAAACTTCTTCATTGATTGAGTTAGGACTGAATCAAGATTGAGTCTCCCAATTCTATCAATCACATCACTTAAAGTATCATCCGTTGTTGGAGTTTCATGCAGGGGAGAGAGTTCTTCAGAAGAAGATTCCACAAGTTGATCTAGCATAGGAATCCCCCCTTCAAGATGTAGAATCTGATTATCAAATTCTTGAAATGATTTTGCATTTGTGAATCTATCCAAGTGATCAAGTTGCCGCTCAACAACGTTGTCAATTTTGGATGATTCAAGAAATATTACATCTCTAGATACAACAAACCTTTTTATTGACTTCATCATAGAGACAGTATGCTTTGGAGGTGTTTGAATACCCTAGGAAGATACACTTACAACTTCTTGCACCAAGTTTGTTTATATGTGCCTTTGGTATCAAGGCATAACAGGTGGAACCAAAGACCCTAAGATCCTTTATCGAAGGAATGTGCACGTACCACATTTCATATGGAGTCTTGTTTCTAATAGCATTAGATGGACAACTATTCTTTATATATACAGCACATAGAACTGCATCAGCCCAAAACATCAATTTTACATTTTTGAAAGACATCATGGAGCGCACCATATTTAAGATTTTCCTATTCATTCTTTCAGCTACTCCGTTCTGTTGGGGATTATAAGGCACAATTGTTTTATTTTTGGTCCCATGCCGGCGAAGATAGTTTTCAAATTCATTTCAAGTATATTCTTTTCCATTATCAATGCGAATAGATCCAATATGAGATTGTGCATCATTTTCAATCCATGTATGAAAGTTCTTGAATGTTTGAAAAGCATCAGATTTGTTCTTCAATAAGTAAACCCAACACATTCTGGTGTAGTCATCAATAAATGTCATCATATATTTATTTCCATTTGCAGAAGGAAGAGGCATTGGACCACATAAATTTGAATGAATGATTTCAAGTTTTCTATGTGCTCTTGAATGTGAATCATGAAAATATTGTTTTCTATGCTTTCCTAGAATACAAGCATAACATTGCTTAAGTTTCCTAGGAATTGTAGGCAAACTAGCAACACCATTTTTCTTCAATAAGTGGAGGCTGTCATAGTTCAAATGTCCAAATCTAGCATGCCATAATAAACTTGATGGAAGTGTATCTTCTTCATAATGAGAGTTGCATGAGAAATTTTGTGGATGAAAAGAGGTACCATGTAGCTTGAGAAACCTTTCTTCTTCTATCCCCCTCATGACAAGTGAGTGGTTAGATGCTTTTCTCACCTCAAGCTTTCCATTAAACATATGAATGGAGTGACCTTGCTAGTGGATGTGGACCAAGGACAACAAGTTTCTCTTTCGTTGTGGGAGATATAGAACATGATGCAAATGAAAGTCTAGAAGACCAGGCAATTTGAGCCTAATTGTGCCAGGCCCTGATGGCTTGAGTTTTCATTGGTCCGCAAAGTATACTGCTCCATCAACATTGTCAGTAAATTCTTCAAAAAAATATTTTCTATGAGTCATGTGGCAAGTTGCTCCTAAATCAAGCAACCGATCATTTTTCCAAGAAGCAAGTGAATCATTAAATAAGTCTTCGGTTACTCCAATATTACATTGTGACAACATAATGAGCGGATTCAAGTGCTTTACCTTTGTCTGTGTCATTATTTTTACCTTTGGGTTGGTTTCTTTGCTACTTAATTTTGTCCCAAGGTAAATTGCATGTAGAGGCATCATGTGATCCATTTCTTTTGCAGTGTATGCAGTGCAAATCTGACTTTTCTCCTTGAGAGTGTCTGCGCTCCCTGCCTCTGAAATATCTTCCTCTTCCTCTTAGACCACCTCTTCCTCTAGAAGAATCTTGGGCAAGATTCTTTTCTTTATGAGCAAGGCACACAGCCTCTTCAGAAGATTCAGGGGTTGTCTTCTTTCCAAAAGCTTTCTCTCTTTCGGCAAATTTTTTCACAAAAGAGTCAAAGGTAATATCTTTGATATTTCCATTTTCTTGCAATGACTCAAGATAATTGGAGTAAGTAGGATAAATTTCCCTGAGAAAAGTGATGAGGAATATCCAATTCAACCTTAGTGGCTTTGATATCATGCATTATAGATTTTAATTCGGATGCAAGAGCAAGAGGATAATTATTTTGTAATTCAAGAGTGAAGAGTTTAATCATGAGTTGAACAACTTCAAGTGTAGAATGTGAGTCATAGAGTTCTTTCAGTTTTTGTAAGGCTTCGAAAGCAGTTGAAAATGGCGAAATATGGCGACTCACCTCTTCACTTACAGATGCTACAATTAATGCATAGGCTTTGTTGTTCTTATTTTCACAAATGGTGAACTCTTTGTCTAAGATAGGTTGTTCTGACTCTTTGTCTCTGTCTCCAACACACACTCCTTTCCACAACTCATTGAAAATGAGGGTGTGTTTTATCATCCGAGACCACTCAGGATAGTTCTCCTTGCCAGTGAGAACTATTCCCACAATAGATATGATTGAATGCATTGTGAAATCAGTGTGTTGTAAAAAATACTCCTGTTGGGAAGAAATGCACTTCTGGTGGTAATTTTGCAAAAAAAAATTACAATTCAAAGGGGCATTGGTATGACAGTACTATATTGAAACATAGTACTATAATGAAAAATGTAGAGTATTCAAACTAGGCCCACTGCACCAAGATTAATTCAACTACAAGTCACAATCTAAGTCAATGACTAAGTCCCAAGCATTGAGCTCCAAACCATTACTCTGTTCTTTTTCTAATGAATCTTATAAAACTGAATAGAACATTCTTAAAAACACTTCAAGATAGGGAGTGCACAGTTAAGCTTTACAACCTTCTCAAACACGAGATGGACAAATGTTTCACCAAGTTAGATAACACAACCTTTTGATTCGCAGGAATGAAGTAAACCCAGAATGACTAATAAAATAAGGAAAAAAACTTGAGAAATTTTTTTCCTTTCCAATATATTATCATGCTCAATGCTTTTTTTTTTAAGACACCAACGGTCTTTCCCTTGCGCCCAGTGGTCTTTGTGTGTTGTCCACACACACGAAGCATCCAAAACTGGAGCAGGCTTGCGATATGCCTAACCTTCACGTTTTAGGGCAATCTCAGGCAATACCATGTGAGTTGTTGTGCCTTCGAAACCCATCATGCATTTGGAGGAGGGTTGTCGTATGGTCCGAGGAGCAGTGTAGTGTGGTAGGATTTTAACGCAATGTATGGAGTGACCAGAGTGGAAAGTTTCCTGATATCATATATTTCACAGTTAAAATTCTATTGTGCGTAACCTGGGAGTGGTATGGCCACACAACGAATATAACAGGTAGCGGCAGGCCTTTGTATTATGACACTGTGCAAGTCATATGGAGTATGGGAGGTGCTGGACAGCGTGGGAGCGATGGTATGGGAGCATATACTTTTATAAAAATGCATTCACAATAATAAAAGCAGTGTATTAAATAGCGTGAGGGAAGGTGTTATGAATGATACCAGCATGAGGGAGGTGTTATGAAAACAACGTTGAAAACAGTGCCACTCAGAGACACAAGGGCACCACAACAATTGATTCTTGTCCCGTAGTGGCGTTCCCTCCTTGACCTTCGATTCTGATTCTGCAAGTTTTGGACTCAGTGGAGTTTTGATTTGGGAGTGCTACAATCCGAATCGGAGGTGTCAATCTACATCAATATCAGATGTTGGAATAGGCACCACAGTACACTCAAAGGTGTCAGTTCTACAATATGGGCAAAACATAGGCAGAATAGGAGTTACAAGGGAAGAAACGCTAAAAATAGAGTTGGCTCTAATACCATGTCAGACCAGGCAGTAACTCCTCGAATCAATTCATTCATATTAATTCAGGTTGGTCTTTATTATATACATGAGGGAGAGACTGTTCACTTCATCTCCCGGTGACTATTCATATTTCTTATTATTTATTTACATCATTTACACTTATTCACCCAATCCTGATGATTAGGTGTCAACAGTTTTTCTTTAGCACATCAGTTATATCCTTAACTATCTCTACATAAATATGGATGAACCTTCTGAGAAAATTAATCTTTCCAAGGAAGGTTCATATATCTTTCTCATTCCTTGGTAGAGATAGGGTCTGAATAGCTGAAACTCTCTTTGGGTCAATTATAACTCCCTCCTTAGAGATTATATGCCCTACTAATTTCCCTTCCTTTACGACAAATAAAGATTTCTTCGAATTGATGGATATGCCAAATTTCCTACACCTGTCAAAAACCTTGCTCATGTGTTTTAAATGATTTTCATGAGAATCAGAGAAAATGTTTAAATCATCTAAATAAATGATAGTAAATTCAGATGTTACCTACAAATGCTAGATCCATGGCTATTTGGAAAGTGGCTCTAGCATTGGTTAACCCAAATGGAATTCTAGCATACATAAATGTACCCCAAGGAGTGGTGAAAGTAGTTTTTTCTTGGTCAGCTTGACTTACCATGATCTAGTTGTAACTAGAAAATCCATCTAGAATAGAATTCCTATTTTCACCTGAAACTTTTTGAAGTAGATGATCCATTTTGGCAATGATTAGTTATCCTTTAAAGATTTTTTTTTTTTTTTTTCAGAAGTCTACACATAGCCTAATCTCACCATTTTTCTTTTTGGCAGGAACTAGCTTGGCTACCCAATCAGAATACCTTAAAGGTACTACGATATGAGCATCAAGCAACTTTTTAAGTTCTTTCTCAATGGTTGGAAGTAGTATGGGATTGATTCTTCTTATTTTTTGCTGAAAGGGTTTTGCTTCTAGTTCCAAAGGAATCTTATGCTCAATCAAAGATGTTTCATAAGCTTTTAACTCATTATAAGACCAAGAAAAAACATCTTTGTAATTTTTAAGAAGATTTAAGTATTTGATTTTTACATCCAAAGGCAAGGTTGATGACAATTTAACATTTCTCATGTCATTCAAAGTCCCAATATTGCATTCTTCGATTTCTTCTTTAGGTGAGTTAAACAAGGGGGTTTTAGAGACATCATTATTATCAAATAGTTTTTCCAATGGAACTAATCCTTTAGGAATAAAATTATTAGATAATTGGATGATATTATGATCAAGAATTTTAGGACTGAATGAAGTTTCTTGATTTTGGTGATTTAACTCCTGGAAATCTTTTTTATCTTCTTCAATTTTCATATTTGAGAATTCATCAATGACTTGAAGGAAAGATTTTAATTGTTCATCATCTTCAAAAATATGCCAGTGTTTAAGGTTATTAGGAATTGATGGTCTATACTTGACTTGAATTTGGTACTCTAACAATACTGGCTCAGGGATTTTGAAAGAGCTTGCTAAGATAGCTAGTGAGTCAGCATGCATATTTTCATCTTTGGGAATAGTAGTTATGCTAAATCCTTGGAAGAAATTTTCAGTTGTGTCTCAAGCTTCATTTCTATAGGACCTAAGCCTTGGGTGTTTCGCTTGACACAGATTTCTAACCTGCTTCACTATAAGCTCAAAATCAAAAAAGACACTCAAGTGTTGAACCTTTAAACTCTTAGCTAGCTCAAGACCAGGAAGAAAAGCCTCATACTCAGCCACATTACTAGTGACCTCAAATTCAAGTTTACATGATTGAGTTATGTTTTCTTTATTTGGTGAAATTAAAATAATTCCTGCTCCTACTCCTTCTTTTGAGCAAGAGCCATCAAAATACAGTTTCTAGATATCTGATTCTACAATTTTAGGTTTAGCAATTATATTTTCAATGGAAAGTTGAGTGTTTGATGAATTTTTTGAAGATAACTGAAATCAACCAAAATCCTGATCTATTGCATAGATGGGGTGGTTTTTTTCTTGATCAAACCTACAAAAAGTATGAAGAAATCTTACTTCCTTATATAACCTCAAATGTTCACCTCCATAGACTAGAATAGTAGCAAAAGACATGTCCATCTGAAGTGATCCTCAAAGTTTAGTACAACATTATCTAGATAGGAGCATGCCAAACTTGGCAGGAATATTAGTGACAACTATGTCTAAAAATATATTCTTGACAGGTATTTGAGTTAAGGTCACAACTAGGTCTTTGATCAATCCTTGATCCGGATTTAAATAGGAACGCAATAAAATACAGAGATAACTATATACACAAAGATGCAGTGGAAATAATGCTTCATTTCATTAATGGAAAATACCGAAAAATGCTTACAACCAGAAATGGAAATAAACCAACTAGGGCGACGGTAGCTTATCTCTGAGAAGAGATATGTCGGCTACATGCCTCTGAACTGTTCCGAACTGTGTTACAATGAGGCTAGAAGGCCTATTTATTGTTGAGAAACACCGGAAAACCCTTCACATTCCAAAACCTAACCCTAGAAGATGAAACGCCAAATTGTGGGCCCCGTTTTGGGTAAATTGGTACATCAATTTCCCGGGGTCGTAACTTTGGCATACGATCTTCGTTTGACGTATATGATAGCTCGTTAGAAAGATCTATCCGAGAACTACCACTTTGGGAAGGGCAACATCAGTCCATGGACCCTTGTTGCAACATCGGTCCATGGACCCTTGTTGCAACATCGGTCCATGGACCCATGTTGCCTCCAGATTTCCCAAAAAACGTCGTTTAGGGCCTCAAAACGGCTCCGGAAGTTCAGGACCCGAAAAAAATTGCTAAAAATAGTAAATTGTGCTACAATTATGGAAACTGAAAAACTGAAAGAGACAGTTGCGGGGGTCCAAATGGGATAGGTGGGTGGCCACCAACATCCACCTGGATCATGCACCTCTTTGGAACAATGTTTACAAGTAACTTTCTCCCCTTCTTTCTTCACACTTACATTTTTCTTCCCTTTCCATTTTCACCCTTCTCTTTCTCCTTACCCTTAGGTGACTTTTTATTACTATCCTCTTTAGAATTGTTCTTTCCTCTAGATTCAATATGCATGGCTTACACACATACTTCATCTAAATTGTTTGGATTAAACATAAGAATAATATGTTTAAGATAGGAATGTAAACCCCAAATATATTTCAGCAGTGTATCTTGGGAATTCAAATTCACTCCTAATAACAAAGCCCTTTCCCTAAACTCCTGTGTATAATCTTGGACTGTTTGGCCTTTAAGTTACCTAAAATTTTGCCAACTCATAATGGCTTTTTGCATATAGGCTAAAGCATAAAATTGTCTTTTAATTGCAGAAACAAATTCAACCCAAGTGATGGATATCTTACCATGGATTCTCATTTCCTCTTGAGTCTTTGCTTCCCACCAAACTAATGCACCTCCTTCTAGCCTCAGTGAATCTAACTAGATCTTTATGTCATCTTCTTGAAGGTTCTGAATTTTGGAGTATACTTCCAACTGTCGAATCCAATTGTCCAACTTTTCTGCATTCACCTCTCCATTATACATGGGAAGTTCAAATTTTATGTCCAATTTCAGTAATGGAATTTTTCCTTTTGGGGTTTTGGAATGAGTATGGTAGTTGCATTGGTGGTAGTGGAAGATGATGTTGTGTGAGATGGTGAAGATGATGAGAATGGTGGAGATGGAGGTGGCTTTCCACCATTCCCTTCGGAGTCCTTCTTCTCATCTTTTTTGTCCTCTGAGCTTCCTTCTCCATGTGGAGGTTTAGAACTGTCTCCAACCATTCTAGTGTTCATCTCTTCATAGAGGACTTTAACCATCTCAGCCAAAGTATAGAAAGATTTCTTAAATTCTTCCTCTTCTGAAGAGGGACCTCCAGGCTCTCTTTCTCCAGACATAATGGCTATGGATTTAGGCTCAGAAATTTGTACTGATTGTACCTCTTCAATCTCAATTGAAGGCAAAACTTGAGCAGTTTCAAGTGCAACTAGAATTGGAACTTTGGGTGGTGGAGATTGTGGCCTTGTGGCTCTCCTTCTTCTGGGCATTACCTCAGAAGTTGCAACCAATAGCTTCCCTTCTCCTCTCTACAACTTTAACCTTGTAAGCATCACAATTTTGCAACCATTAAAATCCTAATTGCACAAATTCAAGAAAGAGAGCAATTCAACCTTGTGCTCTGATACCAACTTGATCTGTTTTTGTATGATTAGTCTTGCTATGCTAATAACAATTACATATTTATAAACAGCTGTCTACTTCTTGCTTTTTGTGCTAAGGTTTCCTTAGTTGTTGGTGCTTACAAACAGGGAAATTTCCTTAGGTTAAACAAGTCATTCATGAGCAAAATAGCTTCAAAAACTAATAATGAACAACAAACATGTACAGTATAGCAAACCATCAAAGAGACACATCAACACAGTGTTTTGATGAAGGAGTTCACCCCTCCTGGGCTACATCTCCTTGGTCTAGCTTCCACGGCTTGTGCCTCTTTATTAGCTTAATGTGGAAAAAATATTGTTTACAAAGCTCTATGGATCCTGATACCTACACCAATGTCTTCAGAAGGTCCAAATTAGCTAAAATCATTTTTTTTTCCTGATTTCAATTTGGTCGAAAATTGAGCAAGCTATACTTCATTCAATTTTTCCTAGGAAACGTCTGCTAAATCTGGAGAGACTCCAGTTAAGTCCGCCAAAACTAGCAGTTTCCACCTAATTTGGCACGCTGCCAAATCCGCTGCCAACTTAATCCAAATTTTAAGCTTGATTAATTAATGTTTTAAATGGAATCAAGTTAGTTTAAACATGATTAGCGCTAAGCGCTTCCGTTGGCCCTTGGACGCGTGGTTGAGGTCATATGGGGTGGGCGTTGGCCCAAAGGGCTTGCTCCCACCATCCCTGCCATTGGCAACAAACTATGGCATAAGAAAATGTGTGCAACCCTCCATTCAAACACGCCCTTGATAATTCGTTGGCAACGCACTGGAATTAGTAGGGGGAGGTTACGTGTTTAAAACTTGCCCTCCCGCCATCACATTATTTTTTCCATATATATTTTGCAACCCATAGTTTGAAACCATATGATATGTGATTGGTATTTGATT
>APFE031067842.1:0-24333 GCA_000404065.3 Pinus taeda | reverse complement strand
ATATAATAATATTTAATTAAATATAATAATAATAATAATTTTCCACCTTAGAGGTTAATTAGGCAATTTTCCTTTCACACAACCACACTAGCGAATCTAGAGGTGACACTTGTCACAGCCCCATTGGGCGAAAACCAAAGAAGATTCCCCTTGTTGACTGCACTGCCATGTTATCATTCTATCCCATTCTGCATTTTTTTAGTTGTTTAGGAAAACGAATAGTAGGCTTTTTCTCCTCATCCGGACTCCGTTTTCGATGAAACGAATTGTGTTGTGATTCTCTTGACGAGACAAATGCATCCATATAGTTTTTGAGCCAATTTAAGAACTTTGAATTTTAAGCTAAACACTGAGCACCTGATTAAAAAGTTATGCTAGTTAGTGGTGACCTTTTTAAATATATTTGGGATGTTTTTTCTCTTTCTTTTTCACGAGTTTTTATATTTTTCTTTAACTAAAAAAAGAAAATGCAAATATGTTGTAAGTGTATGGAAAAATCAAATAATAGTTAAAAAAATACATTTAATGGAAACAAATATCAAAAGAATTTGTAAGGGTATGGAATATTATTAATATTATATAAATGAATTGAAACAAATTTTTAAATAAATTATATAAAATATTAATTAAAAAAATTATTATAAGAGGGTGTATCGGGCAATGAGCGTAGGGCAGGGAAGTAATGATGACAAGGCAAATAAAGCAAGGTTAATGATGGTGGAGAAAAGGATGGAGCCAGGCAGAGAAATAATCCCGAGAAAAGGCGGCGTGGGTGTAATGACGTGCAGAGGTGGTGGAATTAAGACAAGGGCTAATGACTGGGGGTACGAAGGTGCAGAAGGGAGGCGAGGAGCGGTGGGAGATCATGCGAAAGGCAGGTGGCAGGCGGATCGAGTGAGGTGCAATGAAGAGCAGGTGCAGAGGAATGATAACGAGGGAGGTAAGAAAACCGAGGTGAGGTAGGAGATCCAGGTCATTTCAGAGAACGCGGTAAGGGACGAAGTGGCGAAGAGACCAAGCAGAATTTGAAAGGAACAGAGTGATCGGAGAGGAGAGACAGATAGCAGGGAAGCAAAAATTCAGATGGCGGCCAGGAGTAAAACGCGCACAGAGGCGGAGGTAGAGATAGGAGAATGCAATTGTCTGGGAAGGAAAGGGAAGGACCCTGTTGAAGAAGAGGCGGTATTTAGGTACCAGGACGTCCACACAGACTCGGATGACGATGTCGAAATGTTCGACTCCAAACTGGAGAGAATTGAACAACAGATTAAGAAAGCCCGGAAGGATGAGAGAGCATCCGATAACGAAGAGCCGGTAGCAGGGGAGCAGAGCGATAAGCAAAAGGCGGGACAGGACGCCGAAGGTGAATTGAGAAGCACCTCGGGTGTGAAGGGCAGAAGGTGCAAAAGCGGCCACAGAAGGAGAGGCAAAGCAGGTAGAGGGTGAGGGAGATATGACAGAGGCAGAGGAAGACCAGGTGGGAGGCAGGAGGAGTCTACTGCAAGAAAGTATAGAAGATCTCTGGAGAAGAGAATACAATATTCTGAGCAAGCATATTGTGAGAACACCAACAAGGATATTAGAAGAATTATCCAACACCTGGAAGAGGAAGCAACCCAGGCTCAATCTGGCTCTGAAATGGACGACTGGGAATATTTACTTCCTGACCCAAGAAACACGAGAGGGCGAATGACCTTGTATAAACAGGCATTACATGTTTATTGGGTTATGAAGAGATTGCTAGCCAAAGCTATGGAGCAAGTGGCTGTTGAAATGGCTGAGATATCTCAAGGGATTCCAAACCTGAAAAGAGAGCTGAAGAACATTCAGATAACAATGATGATGCAGGATAAGAAACTTGATGAAATCTAGCAGCTGATTGAGAAGAGCAACAAGGGCACAAAAGAAGAAAGCGGAGGAAAACAACTGAAGACTCGGGTATGAGAGATGCAATTTTGTTGAGAATAATAAATAGTTTATGCTACAGTAGAACACTAGCTCTAGTGCCTTTTTTTTTTTTACTATGAATAGGAGACAATGTAATAGTATAAATAATTTTTGCCTTTTTTGGTTAGAAGAAAGCGGAGGAAAACAACTGAAGACTCAGGTATGAGAGATGCAATTTTGTTGAGAATAATAAATAGTTTATGCTACAGTAGAACACTAGCTCTAGTGCCTTTTTTTTTTTACTATGAATAGGAGACAATGTAATAGTATTCATGGATGTATGGCTTATTTAGCATGGACCAGTAGAATTAAAATTTTTGGTTTATGGATGGATGTTAAGAACCTTAGGTGGCCAACAAACCCGGTTTCCCTCCGGGCGGGTTGAGGCCACTAGAACTATGTAATGGTTTTAACCCGGATTAATATAAAAGTATGGACCTGCCTCAGCTTACAAAAAAAAAATTATAAAATAATATGAAATAAATTAATTTAAAATAAAAAGTCAAAGATAATTATCTAAGATATTAACTTTTATTTTTTAAAGTTTTTTTATTAATTGTTTCTTTGAATGTTGGATAATGAGTCTTGATGATGAACTTAGATTGAGGTTCGAAACACTAATAATTCTCTATGTGATTTTCGGAAGATCTTAATCGTATTCAAGAAAAAAAATACATTTCAAAATGGAAGTGAATTCATGGTTTAGTTTTTTGGTAAAAAAAAAGAAAATAATAGTAAATAAGCTTAGATTTAAATTTATGAAAAGTAACATATAAATAAATATAACTTTGAAAAATTGAATTATTTCTTTCATTTCAGTGACAATGGAAATACTACAAAGTTTAAATTATGTCATTATGAAACGTGCGGAATGTTAGTTACAAGTTTTTAATAAAAAGTTTGACATAATGTTATTGATGGTTAGTTACACGTTTTTAATAAAAAGTTTGACGTAATATTATTGATTGTTAAAAAAAAAATATTATTATTATTTTGATTTTATGTATTATGTTAGCTTTTGTTGATTATTTGCATAATATTAATTTTAGTTACAAATAATTAGAAAGGTAAAATTATTATATATTAATTGAGTTTTTATTGTTATAGTTGTATTAATTATTATTTATATTAGTTTAAATGATGTAATATATGTGGTTATTATTAAAATTAGTTGTCCAACATATATATTATTTAGTATTAGTTTAATTTTATTGTTGCGAAAAAAATTTGGTGCTTTATCAATATAGTGCTTTGTAAACAAGGGCACCTTGAAGAGAATGCACAATAGTGAATTCAATTTTGGTATTGATTGTTTTTTGGTGGAATTGTCAAATAAGTTTCTTGAAGAGGATGAACTTTTTTCTTTCTTTTTCTTCTTCTTCTTCTTCTTCTTTTTTTTTTTTTTTTTTTAAATTTGGTATTCTATACATTGTCATCAATATGCACAAGTAAACTATGTGTATTTAAAGTTGCAATGTATATACCATTTGTAGTTGTATTAATTTTCATTTGTATTCTAGTTATGACATTTCATTTGATATTATTTTCTTGACATTGAAGTTTCTTACATTAATTTTTCAATTGAGTACAATGAATCGATAATTTTTATCCATGGCAATGCAATATAAGTGAATCTGTGTTTTGTAACATCCATTGGGTCAAGTGCAACTCCATTTACGTGTAACGGCCCCTCCCACATTTATCGAATTTCACCGCCTTGTCAGGGTAAACATGAGACGAAGAGTTAATATGACATGACCTGACCTCCAAGCTCCAGTTAAGGAAATGGGGCCTACAAATGGACGACAAACTAACAACTCACATTATCCCTTGTGGCTACAGGACACTCAAGGGCCAAAGGACCATCCCAAGTGACCAAACCCTGAGTTGGGGCTCTTTTTCACTAACCTAGACCCCTAACTACATGTAGGACAAGGCTTGGGTGCAGTTATAGGCCTCCAACCGCATGCACAATAATGCCTCCATGTGGTTGTGACCCAACTTGCCTAGTTCAGAGGGTGCAATCCCGATATCTGAGCCAAAATTCCAGGCCAGCCTCCAGATCACTGCCCATAACTACCTTAGACTTTCCATAATCATAGATGACATAATGACAAGGCTAAAAATACAAACTTGAGTTAGAAACTTGACCTTAACAGACTAGAACATACTAGGAATTTTTTGAAACACGTGGTAAACATGTAAGCTACAGGTCATGAATGCATATCTGAGTGTAAATATTTGTTCTTTAGTTGTGAAACATTGAGAAGGTATAATGCCCTCTCAAGTAGTTGCAACAACACTTGTTAGCCCATGCATTCTTCAACTAATCAAAGCATAACAAGAGCTATAACTAGAACATGTTATAGAACCACACTTATAATCAGCATATAATCAAAATATTAACCATGACATAACAACCATCAGAGCCACGTAATAAAAGTATAAATTCTCATAGAGTACAATAAAAAAATAGCTCTTATTAACTTATGAAAAAGCCAACCAAGGCAGGGACTTCCATGTACCACCCGACCATAGATTGAGCTGAACTAAATCTTTCTTTCAACCAGTCACCCCCATGCCATATTCCAAGCATGAATGTGGGATCTCATGGGATAAACCTGACATAAACAACCTAGGGAATCTAAAGGTTAAACCACCTCCACCCTCAAACTATCGATATCTCTCTGAAACCGGTCGAGGGATCACAAAACCAAAACAAGTTTGGATGCCTTAGAATTCCTTCATCATACCTTAAGGAATTTTCTTGTCTCCACCCACTTGTCAAAGGGCTTCCCAGTGAAAACCATCTCCACTCCTAACCCTTGGGAATTTTCCTAAGACCATCTCACCCGATTCCAAAATATTTTGGCAATCCAAAGATCAACCAAAAAATAATCCCATCACCAATAGTTATCCAGGAAATGGAAATACAAGGCTGAAACCACTGTCAAACCCAGAAAAACCCATGTCAATGACAACAAATGAACCAAATAAAAAAATGCATGTACCATGAATTCAAACCTCAGTTAGGAAATCACACATGCAACTTGTTACTTGCAAAATCCTCCTGTTTAAGATGTTGATCCAACCTTCTCCTTGTTTCCCTTGATTTTCTTTGCTTGTCCTCTTCCTTCCTTTTCTTTCCTTGCTTTCTCCTCTTGGTGCTCTTCTCTCTCTCTCTGAAATTAATTCCAAATCCAAACTGACAAAAGGTTGTGAACTAATCCTCAGAAGCCTTTTTATCATTGAGGCCTCTATTTTCTTCATTTTCCTTCATTTTTCATCTAATTTACCTCTTATGCAAATCTCTTCACCTTCCTTTTCTCCTATTTTCCTTTAATGCTTCTTTGCCTTTGCCACTGCCTTTGCCAACTTTATTAGCCATAAATAAACTGAAAGTGATGCCCACTATAGTGATTTTCCCAACATTCAGCTTGGAATATGTGTCCCATGACCTGGTTTTTTTTTTTTCCTTTATTCCATGAAATTTTAACCCGGGGATATTACAAACCCCTCCCCTTAGGGGAACATTGTCCTAGGTGTTCTGTGACACATATAACTAGCGAAACCACTGAAAACTAAAACATACTTCCCATGTAGATTTATAACATAGCTTGATGTAGTATTTAGAATGAACAACTACTGCAAACCATGAACAACGTGAATAATATGACAATCATATCGCTTATTGGAGCTTTATAACACAGCTCATTGTGGTATCTACAACCATATAAATATATACATACATATACCAAAACTAATTTGCTTGACCTAGCAAATAATGAATTATTCATAGCCTGCATCTAGTCCGCCATCTTCCATGTAGCTTCATTGGGCCCAAAGTGCTTCCACTACACTTTAACTTGCTTAATTGCTCGGTTTTGGAGCATGAGTTGTTTCCACTACAATATGCACTAAGGCTCGGCTGGAATTATCCCTCTGGTTCCACCTACAATACAGATCAATTAATCACATGATCAACATCCTGCACATATATCTTAAGCAATGAAACATGGAAAACATATTGGACTTTCACTTTTGGAGGAAACACAAGTTTTTAGGCCACTGGTCAATTCCTCTCAAGGATCTCGAAAGGCCCACAATAAAGAGGTGTCAACTTGGCACATGATCCAATCCTCAAGTAGCTCCTCTTGGGCTTGAAGCGCAAATACACATGCTCCCTAACCTAAAACTCCTTAAATACCCGTGTTGATCTTCATTAACTCTTTTGTTAGTCTTTTTTTGCCTTTAAATTGAGTTTAATAACCTGCATCTCCTGCTCCATCACTACCAACATATCAAGTCCAATCAATCACTGGATCACTCTAGCTTATAGGAGTATTACACCTTCGCCCATAAAATGCCTCAAACAGACTCATCTTCAAAGATTCTTGATACCCATTATTATAAGCAAACTCAACTAGTGGAAGATACTCTTCCCACTTTCGTTGTTAATGCATGACTTACGCCCTCAACATGTCCTCAAGAATCTTGTTAACCTTCTCTATCTATCCATCTATATGCATATGATAAGTTTTATTGAATACCAACTTTGTCCCCAAACCTGCAAACTACTCTTTCCAAAACCTGGAAGTAAACTTGGCATCTCTATCTGATATGATCTTCTTAGGAGCACCATGTAATCTCATTATCTCCCTGATAAAAATATAAGCTAGCTCACTATCTGAATTCGTAGACTTAACTACAATTAAATGAGCTACCTTACTTAACCTGTCAACCACAACCATGATGGAATCATGTTGATTTTATGTCCTCGGCAAACCTATAATGAAGTCCATGGAAATGACCCTCCATTTCCACTCTGGAATCAGAATCAGCTACAATAAACCACATGGATGCTTACACTCTGATTTTACCTATAAAAATTCCAAACATCTCGCAACAAACTTAGCCACCTTCTTACATTGGTTGCTCATCTAATCTATAAGGAAAGTCATGTGAACTGTAGTCTATCGTTCTACGTGTCATCATTGATCTTCTTCTTGCAAACATACTATGTCAAATAACTAAATATAAACATAATCAACCTACCTTAGTGAATTTCAAGGGAGGCTATCTCGTCTCCACAAATTAGTTTAGATTAGCACGATACATATAAATATATATTCATATTAATGTGTCAATATCATGCATGATAACACTAACTGCATACAATGACCTCATGCATGACAACAATAACCATGACAATGCATGCATAAAAACATGCATCTCACCCATCAAGAACAAGTGTTTGAACCTAGAAGCTCTGATACCAATCTATAACACCCCCTCCCACATTTACCCAATTTCACCAGCCTACCAAGGTAAACATGAGATGAAGAGATACTAGGACATGACCTGACCTCCAAGCTCTAGTTAAGGAAGTGGGGTTTGAAAACTAACAACTCACATCATCTCTCAGGGCTATAGGACACTTAAGGGCCAAAGGACCAACCCAAGTGACCAAACCGTAAGTTGGGGATATTTTTCACTAACCTAGACCCCCGACCGCATGCATGACAAGACCTAGGTGTGGCTATAGGCCTCCACTCGCATGCACAACATTGCCTCCGTGCGATTGTGACCCAACTTGCCCAGTTCATAAGATGCAATCCTGAGATATGAGCCACAATTCCAGGCCAGCCTCCAGACCACGGCCCAGAACTACCTGATACTTTCCATAATCATAAGTGACATAATGACAAGGCTAAACATACAAACTTGAGTAAGAAACTTAACCTATATACTAGACATTTCGTTAAACGCATGGTAAACAGGTAACCTAGATTGAAGATTGAAGTGGCTCGCTGTCGAAAAGCCTGTTTGTCATTTGGCTCCTTCGACCATCAATTTGGCGGGATGTAAATTGATTGAGAACTCTTTTACCTAGTCGCCTATTTATTTGGTGGGAGGTTTATTACCTGGACACAGAATGGAGGGGATGGATGACAAAAGGGAAGGAGATGCAAGGAGGGAAGAAGAGATTGTAATACAAGCGAAGAAATTTTAAATTTTAACGCTGCCCCATAATCTTATTTTGGTATTCAGCCCTTTTTCCTATGCAATTATTCAGCCTTTTTCCTATAAGCACTCTCACAAAATTCCTGTATTCAACTTTTTTTTTTAATGAAAAAGTTAATGAGCACTTTCAACTTCTCAATAAATTATTTTAAGAGCGGTCAGAATATCAATATAAGTGTCCTTATAACTATTATAAGTTTTATAGTTCTTGAAAGATTCACACTCTAAAATGAAAAATGAAATCCTTATGATTTTATAATTTTCTATTTATAACTAGTTTTATAGTTTTTGAAAGCTTCACATTCTAATAAAATGAAATGAAATGCTTGTAAATTCTGTTTTGACTTTTCTGAAAGTTAAATTTTGTTTTCTGAAAGTGCAAATTTTGTTTCGACTTTTCTGAAAGTGCAAAGAAATGCACTCTCCTCCCAATTTATTTTTTGGTCTTTTCCGACGTCCCATTTTACAACAGAGTGAGAGTTAGTTCTTAATTGAGCCATAAGAATTTTGGCTTTCCTGTTTCACAACAAAGTGAGAGTTGGTTCTTAACTGAGTTGGTTCTTAACTGAGCAATAAGATTTTGGCATTCTCCTCCCAATTTTTTTTGGTTTTTTCCAACATCCCGTTTCACAATGAAGTGAGAGTTAGTTCTTAACTCAGCGATAAGAATTTTGGATTTCCTGTCTCACAACAGAGTGAGAGTTAGTTCTTAACTGAGGGATAAGAATTTTGGCTTTCCTGTTTCACAACAGAGTGAGAGTTGGTTCTTAACTGAGCAATAATAATTTTGGCTTTCCATGAAATATTGGTCCATATTGGTCTGACTTTTTTGAAAGTGCAAAAAAATGCACTCTCCCCCAAATGTTTTTTTGGTCTTTTCCAACATCAGATTTCACAACAAAGTGAGAGCTTTTCTTAATTTAGTGATAAGAATTTTGGCTTAATTGAGCGATAGGAATTTTGGCTTAATTGAGCGATAATAATTTTGGCTTTCCATGAGATATTTGTGCGTAAGCACATTTTTTATGATGATTACTAGTGGGATTAAACTGATCAATTTAATATTTTCTCTTTTTCCCTAGCTCTTTATCCCTTTCCATGAGATATTTGTCCGTAAGCACATTTTTGATGATGATTACTAATGGGATGAAACTGTTCAATTTAATATTTTCTCTTTCTCCCTAGTTCTTTATCCCAAGTACGCTTTTGGAATTTTACTATTTATGGGGCACATGTTCAAGTAAATATCTCATTTACTAAACCATTTGCTATTTTGCCACATTCAAGTCTTCTTTCTTGTACATAATATGTCATTGAAGGCAACCTTAGGTCATGCCCTTGTCCATTTGCTCAATTTTTTTAAAATATCTTACGAGTCGCACAATAAAAATTGCTTCAATAGGAGCAACTCCCATTTCACTTAGCAAGATATCACAAGGAACTAAACTTTTACTTTTGAACTTTTTGTAATCAAATGTTTTTCAATTTTCTGAATTGCTTCCACTATAAGTCAGATGTTACTAGTATCCCACATTTCACAACCATAGAGAACCACTGGAATCACTAAAAGCCCCAAAAAAGTTTGGTGGTCTTCCAATCCCATAGCTCTTCCTCTTCGCATCTATCTTGAAAAGCATAAAATGATTTCCAACTTCCTAAAGTTATTTTCTCAACATAGATCCTTGTTGAAGTCAATTCTGAAGTATTTGTAATTTGCAACTTCTTCACGAGTGTTACCTTCAAAGAATAACTTATGTTGGTTATGTTTTCTTTTGTTATATAAAACCACCACTTTTGTCTCGCTAATATTGACTTGCATCCCCACCCTTTACAAAATCGTTCAAGGGAAATTAAGTGCTCTTGCAACCCAAAAGCATATTTACCAATCAAAATGAGGTCATCTGCATGTACAAAATAAGTCTTATAACAAACTCGCCCAAAAGGACACCATCACTACCTTGTAAGCTTAACCACTCTTCAAGTTTGTCAATATACAAACCAAAAAGGGTAGGGGACAACGAGTACCCTTGCTTGACCTTGATATCACTCCTAAAATTGTTGAATATGTCAATTGAAATTTTGATTTTGACTTTCACCCCCTCATACAGCCTATGAACAATTGCTCTAAGATGCATAGGAACCCCAAGTTCCTCCATTTAGTGCCAAAGCTTATCCCTAGGGACCATGTCAAAAGATTTTTAGAAATCAACAAAGCAATAAAAGGCTTCATCCTTTCTCTCTGATACTTTTTCAATGATGTGCTTTAAAGTTATATCATAATCAACCGTGGAGTGTTTAGGACTGAAACTGTTTTCCTTTTAGCAAATTTATCTCTTTCTACCACCCACTTATTAATTTTATCTTCTAGAATACTTCCAAATAACTTTGAAAATAAAGGGTTTATCATTATGGTCCCATAACTGGAGGGATTATTGGCGTCACCACACTCGAAAATAAGTACTACTAAACTAGTTGGCCAATCTATGGGGAACCTCTGCTAAATGATGATGTTGACAATTTTTGTAATGTGAGGTGTAAGAATTTTCAAACCCCACTTTAGATATTCTTCTTGAAGTTCAACTAAATCTTTTGTTTTTCTGACACCCAACTTCTTAATGCCCATTTCGACCTTTTGCACAATGAAAAACTTAGTAGTAATGTTGACCAAAGGGGGGAGGGCCAACCTTGGGATCCTACTCATAAATCTGCCTCACATAATCAAACCATTGAGAAGTCGTAATATTATTTCCATTTTGTTGTTTTCTAGGTTGGAGCTCCTTCCAAAATAACTTGGGGTAATTTTTCCCAAGGAAGACTAGGTCTTCCCTCCTTGAGACCATTAAACCAACTTTTTTGTTAAAATCTATTAGTAAACTTTGAGGTTTATGTTATTCTTGTTTGACTCTTTGACTATTTCAAAGTTCTCCTTGCCTTTTTTCATTTCTTATCGAACAAAGTATTAATCGAAAAGCAATTTGTTTCAAACTTCCTTCTTCTTTTTTTGCTCTTTTGCACCTTGCAAGTGCCTTTGAATTAAATGTGTTAGCTCATGACTATGAAGGTCATGGAATAGAATTTCCTCCTTCTCAAAGATCCTCTCTAGTGCTATTTTGAAAGTATTACTATTTTTTTGAGTCAAAAGAATTCTTCCTTTTGAGATAGTTTGTTGAATACATTGACTTTTCATCTCAAGTTGTTTCTTTCCAGTCCAAAAGAAGAGTAAATTGGTTTCTGATCAGATTTTAAATCCCAAAGTTGTTCACCAATTAAAACTTCCTCCATTTTCTCAGACAGACCATGCGAGAAAATTATATAATCTACTATACTTACACTATTGTAAGTAGTACATATGAAATTATGACACCTACACTATTGTGACATTCATTAAAGGTATTGTCACATTGAATTTGGTTGTTTTTTATTGGGGACAATTAAACATGTAACTTTAACAATGTTTTCCTTGGTTGACTTATGTTGATTTGTTATGCTCCTCCCTAGTTATGCATTGTAATGTTCAAAGGACTATGTTACACTATGATGTTTCTTAATGGTTACATTCATATATATTATCTTCAATTGAATTTGATTCAATTTAGTGGGCCATAATTGATTATGGTTGAATATATTTGTTAATTTTGATTCTGGTTGATCATACTAAATGATAATTGAGATGGTTAACTATGATTAAGCATAGTTGAGTATGGCTAACCATAATTATAACTATAAATATTTGACTATAATTAATTATAAATGAATATAACTAACTATCTTTAAATATTAATTAATATAATTTATTTAAAATATTCTTATTATAAAAACCAAAATATAAAACTACTTCTCAACATCATGATGAGTGAAATTGCTTCATTTGATTTGACTATGAATATATAATAAAATTTTCAAAATAACCTATCATTCTAATATCTCTATGCAAATTTCCTTCACCATAATTGATTAATAACAAATTATGAGGCATAATGTGCCCTCTTCGTTTAGACCCCTTAACACCATTCATGGCTCTCTTAGATCTGTTAAAGACCCCATCGACCCCATGGGCATGAAAGGTGTCTATGTTATTCCTTGTTCCTGTGGGACTCCCTATGTTGGTGAGACTGGGCACTCTATTAATCAAAGGATTCATGAACACTCAGCCGACATAAAACATGGGAGGACCAAGTCTTCTGCCCTGGCATAACATGCGGAAAAAAATAAGCATCACATATGCATTGATGAGGCTTGTGTTATTGCCAAGATTTCTCCTTTTCATCACCAGAAGTTGGAGGCCATAGAAATTGAAAAAAGGCTAAGCAATCTCAATAGGGATGACAGCTGGAAGATTAGCAGATGTTGGATCCCTACCCTTTCCTCCTAGCCGCCCCTGCCTGACCCCCGCTCTAGCCCTGCCCCTGCCCTTGTGTTGTTCCTTTATTGTGATCTTCTCTCGTCTTTTGTCCTTGTGTTGTCCTTTATTTCTTTTTTGCTCTTTGTTTTTAATAATTATTTAATCTTTTTAACAATTCTTATAATAAGATATTTATTTATAGGGATAGTAAGAATCCTTTTAGACTTGATAATTATCATTGTTTTTTTTTTTTTGTAAACTTGGTAGGTCTCTATTTATTATCTATTTTCAAAAGTTTTTTACATCCGTTTGCCCTAGGTAGTCACCTGCTCGGAGGAAACTAGGTGACCATCGGTCTGCTTTAAATCCAGTCCAAAATTTAAATAAGTTCATAACAATCCATCCATTGTTTCTATGTTGACTGTCTCTACTGCTATCTCTAAAGATCAAAATAAACATATTTGTTTTCTTCATCAAGTTAAAAATTCAAAAATCAAAAAATTCTGGTTCACTTGATCATTCATCATCTGAGGATATTACCGGAGCTGGTGCCTTTGCACTGGATCCTGGCATCTCACTTCTCTGTTCCATTTTCCACTTAATCTCTTTCAGGGTCTGTTCAATCCTTCCCAAGGAAAGATTGTTCTGGTAAGTCTGTATTTGTATGGTCACTATTTCCCTTAGAACTTCAGCTCGGACTGGGTCCTTCTCCTATTTGTCTTCTTGTTTGTCGAATACTTCTCCTTCCATGTGCTCGCGGTGGAGGGTCATGGCCCGTGCCATTACGTTTTTCATAATCTAGTACTAGTGTAAGGTTTTTTTGAACAAGGATTGTCTTCCGTTGGTAGTCCCAGGGCCTTGCACCATTCTTTCCCATTCATCCATGGGTATATCTTTGTATCTAAGATTATCTCTTAGGTCTCGCTCCCAGCTATTGATCTGTTCCCTTACTTCCTTCAAATTTCCTTCCATGTAGGAGTCAATAATTGTCTTCATGTGGTCTCCATCTTGCTGCCTGCCTCTTTTCTTTCCCTAGTTGCTTGTTCCTTCGTCCTTCTTAGCTGTCCTCTTTCCTCTTCTGGGAGCCATTCTGCTTACAACTTGGTAGTTGAAGCTTGTACGCTTGTGCTCCCTGAACTGTTTTGCATGCCTTCCATGTTTTGTTACTGAACCTATCATAGAATCAAAACATATGTCAGACATATTACTTTGGTTTATATCATTTTCCCTGGTTTTTTACTTTGGTTTATATCATTTTCCCTAGTTTTTTCCTCCTCCCTCCTTCGTGAGTTTCCTATCTTCTGGTGTCGTACCAATCTGAATTTGGCTCCATCTCTTTTAATTCTCAGGTTCATGGGGTCTTGGTGGGTTTGTTTCTTTTCCCATCCCCCGCAGAAATTCCACTCCTAGTTTTCTTGCCTCTTCTCTCCTGGGGCCTCGCCCTTGGATAGTTTTAGGCGGAAGATGCATCCCCTGACCCCAATTTTCTCAGGCTTTTCAGTAAGGTTTCTGCTGGCTTCTCTCCCTCCCCTCCCCCTAGGTTGCAATGATGTCTCCTTGGAGATCTGGTTTTTCCTTTCCCAGCTTCCTTCTCTCGGGGCTATAGGCATTCTACCTTTCACTCCAATAAGTCTTACCGGGACCCATATTTTGAGGGGCAAACTATTGAATTTTTGCTTAGGATGGCCCTCATTCTCATGGATTTCTCTGCCTCTCCTCTCGCTCTCTCCGTCTAGAGCAGACGAGATCTCTTCGGTCCTATTTTCCCTCTTTCCACTGAGGTTTCTATAGCAGTTGATATTACGATACCAGGTTTGCTTACAATACCAATATCATAGATGCCTAATTCTCAAACAATTAAAGCTTTCAGGAGTTAGAGCCAGAGGCATTACATACCCGCTTACACAACTTCGCCTTGCTTCCGCCTTCTGCGTCTTCTCGTTGCCTCCTCTTCCTTTCTCGTCACCTTTCCTTGTTCTCGTCTACATGGATAATGCCTCTTTCCTATTTTCCTTGAGTTTTATCTCTTTTTCGTTCCCGGCTCTTGTCTTTACCGCCAGTTGTCCTGTTTTTCCCCAGCACAGATCCCTTCCTCCTTGTCTTGGGTTGCTTCCCTCATGTCCTGTCCACCATTGTCATGCATTAATTTCTTTCCTCTCCCGGCTGCTCTTGCCATAGTATTTCTGACTTTGCTCTGCCACTTGTCTTTATTCCTCTACCCACCTGCGTTTTCTCTGTCCTACCCTCTCCTCTAACATTCCTTTCTAGCTCATCCCTCGTACTCTTGGGGTTTGTCCTTCCTCTGCCCTACTCCGTCATCCTGCCAATCACCTGAATTCCCTTGTCCTGTTCCTCCCCTTTCCTATCCTACATCTGTCCTTTTCCCTCTTCGCTTTGGTCTTTTCTCTTCAAATTCTCTAGATGTTCACTCATATTCCTATCTTGTTCTACAAGTTGTATCAGTTGTGCCATTTCCTCCTTTTGGTTTATCTCTTCCCCACTTGCATCCAGCTGCTGGTCTCCCTTACTGCATCCCCAATTCGCTAGGCTATTTGCAGGTGCATTACCTTTTCATCTCACATGGGACGGTAGTATGTATGCTATCCTTCTCAACTGTTTTCTTATCTCTTTGACTATCCATGCAGTTTGCCAGCTGCGACTCAGCTTTTCTGTTGATGCTCCGTGCTATAATTGTTCGAGTATGTCTATCGCCAACTTCGAATCTCCTTCTACCTGAAGTTTTGATAACCCTCTCGTATGGCTATTTCTATCCCCCTTTTCAATGCGTGGAATTATGCTTCATTATTTGATGCCTTTCCATAGTCCACCACATATACCCTTAGCATTCTTCCTCTGTCATCCCTTAATATTCCTCCAATGCTTGCCTCCCCTAGGTTTCCTTTTGCATCTCCGTCAAAATTCAGCTTTGTGAATCCCTATGCGGATTCCTGTAGTAGTCGTTGTCTTCTACGTCTTTGGCCTGATGTTTCCTTGCAGCCATGTCTGTTATGCTTATTTTTAGTTGCAGACGATTCAAAATTCGTGTCTCTGTTTGATCTGCATTCCAGTCATCGTCGTTCCACTTCTCTAGGATTATGGTTTCTCTTATGTTCTAGACTGTTTGGTTCCATATATCCTTTGTTGCTTTCCCTTCATCCTTAAAAATCAATCGGTTCCTTTCTTTCCATATGTTCCACAGGATGAACCCTATGGAGAGATTTCGAGCTCTATTCAGGATTGCATTTTGTTATGGTTTACTCCTCCAGTTTTCTACTGTTAATTTCATAATGTTTGTATCTTTGTCGCTGATTTCGAAGAGCTGGTGGTGGTGTCACCACAGGATGTTGTTGACTCTACAGGTGTTAGTCAAGTGTTCCATTGTTTCTTCTTGTTCCTGGCATAGTACACAATGCAATGGGCCTTGCGTCCCCTTCCTTCACAGCTAGTCCCAGGTTAAAGCTCGCCTGTGGGACATTATCTAGGTAAATAATGCTATCTTTGGCCAGGTTTTCATATTCCAAATTCTGTCCCACTTTTTTGTTTTGGGGTTGCTAGTGCTGCCAGCCTTTATGTAGTATCCTTCTGCTATCAGAAACATCCCTTTAATTCTTTTTCCCCATCTTATGATGTTTGTCCCTTCTTTAACCATGATTTTCCTTGTCTCCATATCCTTTTTGTAGTTTGCCCATTGTGATGTTTCTGGTGCTTCTTTCCAGTCTTCTTGTGTTTTCCATTTTCTCCAATATCTATCCCTTTAAGGGACCCAGTAGTTCCGGACTGTGTCTTCCTCCATTTGGGTGGTAAACCAGTGAATTTCTTGGAGTTGAGGTTGCTAACGGAGTTTTTCTCTTTGTTGCCCTGCCTCATCCTAGAAATTCACTTTTTCACCCTCCCTTATTTCCCAGAAGCTATGATCTGTTATCAGGTCCCTATTTGATCTTGCTAGGTTCCAAATAATGGATCCTTTCTTTTCCGATTGACTTCTCAGTTTTCCTTCAAGAGATCTAGCCATCTCATATTTTTTCTCCCACAAATTTTTCCACGAGTCTTCTCCTCCTTGTATCCATCTCCACCACAATTTCCCCCCATTACCTGGTTTAGGATATATGGATCTCGCAGCCCTAGTCCCCCTTCTGTTAATATTTTACTTATCCATTTCCATGATAGCAGCGCCCACTTTTTAGCTTTTTTTGTCCCTTGCCATAGGAAATTTTTGAAGATTTCCACCATTTTTTGGCATATTGTTTTTGGTGTAGCTTGGCTAGTCATTTGATAAATTGGAATTGATTGGAAGACTGATTTGAGGAGAATGATGTAGCTCGGGGTGTTCAGAGCCCTGAAGGTCCAATTATCCATTCGTTTTTGTATCTTTCCCATCAGAACTCCCCATTTAGCAATTCTGTTTTGCTTATCGGTTAGTTGGATGCCTAAATATTTAGTGGGGAACTTCCCTATTCGAAAACCCATGGTTCTTGCCAGGAATGATTGGGAGGTCATTGGAGTGTTGAAGAAGTAGACTTTTGGTTTGTCTTTATTTATCTCGGCGCCTATTTCTTTTGTAAATTTGCAATTGCTTTGCTTCTTTGAGATTGGCTTGTCCATACATCATGACATCATCTACAAATTGTTGATGTGTTAGGGGTAGTTCTTCTCCCCACAATCTAAGTCATTTTAGTTGTCTGTTATTCACTCTTTCTTTTATCATTCTTCCCAGACCATCAGCAGCTAGGATGAACAGAAACGGGGAGAGAGGATCCCCCTATCTGAGTCCTCTGGGCGGGTTAAAGACTTCTATAGGTGACCCGTTTAGCATTATGGACATAAATGTCGTGGTTATCACAAACATTACCCATTATATCCATCTGTCATCAAAACCATAAGTTTTTAGGATTTTCTGGAGGTATTCCCAGCTTAGCCTGTCATATGCTTTAGCTAGGTCTAGTTTGATCATCATCCCCTTGTGTTTTGAATTCTTCAGTGAATGGATTGCTTCTTGAGCAACTATGATTCCATCCACTATTTGTCTCCCTTTAACGAACCCCGTCTATTCCTCTGAAATCAGCTCTGGAAGGATAGATTTTAGTCTATTCACCATTATAATGGCTAGGATTTTTTAAATTACATTACATAATGCTATTGGTGTGAAACCTTCTGGTTCTTCAGCTTTTTCCGTCTTCGGAATCAGGGCAAGGAAGGTTGCATTCCAAGCTGGGTGCATTCTTTTCATGCATCTAGATTCTTCCACTGCATTTACAATGTCTTGACTCATGAATGGCTTGGAAGAATTCCGATGTGTATCCATCCGGTCCTGGGGCTTTGTTCTTTGCCATTGTCATCACTGTCTCTTCTACTTCTTTCTCTGTTATCACCCTTAGGAGTGCCATGTTCTATTCTATATTCACCCTTTTGGGTATATATTGGCTTATTTTTTCTATATCTTCCTCTCTATTGCTTTGTGTCTTGATCAAGATTCCTTTGAAGTGTTGTACTAGCAAAGTCTCCATCTCCTCTTTCTGAGTTAACTTGTTGCCTTGGTTATCTTTTAGAGAGAATATTCTATTTTTCTGTCTATGTTGTTGCATGGCCTTGTGGAAGAATTTCGTGTTTCTCTCCCCCTCTTTCAGCCATTTCATTCTCGATTTTTGTCTCCATAAGATTTCCTCTTGTCTTCTTCTTTCCTCCAGCCTGTTTAGTACCATTCCTTCTTGCTCTGCTAGTTCCTCTGTTCTCCCGTCTTCTATGATTTTCTGTTGTATTCTTTTCATTTCTGTCTGAAGCTTTTCTTGGTCTTTTTAAATATTTCCAAATTCCTCTTTATTCCACTTTTTTATTTTGCCTTTGAGATCCTTTATTCTTAGTTGTAGAGTATGCATTTTTTTTCTTCCTTTTATTCCAATCTCTTTCTTCTTCACCATTGTTCCATATTTTTTATGAAGGTTCAATCTTGCAACCAGAAAGCCTCGAACCTGAAGGGTCTATTATGATTTTGATGGTTCATGGCGATTTCTAGCTTTATGGGCCAATGGTCGGACCCTTGGCAGGGTAGTATTGTTGTTTCATAGAAAATGTATTTCCCTATGAAATGTTCTGTTGCCAAGAGCCTGTCAAGCGTGGAGGCTATTTTCTTGCTTCCTCCTCTACTGTTGTTCCAAGTGAATTTTCCATTAATGGTATGTATGTCTATCATTTTTAGTTCTGATTGTATGTCCCTGAATCTTTCCATGTCTGGCTCTTCTCTTTGCAGTCCCCCTTTCTTTTCCTCTTTTGAGGTTGTCATATTAAAGTCGTCGGCTATTAGCCACAACTTTTCTGTGTGCAGGTTTCCTAACTGTTGTAGTTGGAGGAGGAAACTTCCTCTTTCCACTGGTATATGAGGTCCATAAACTACTGAGACCAAGAACCATTCTCTATGGCCTATAAGTTGGAACCTCCCTGAGAGGATCCTTTTCATTCCTATCCAGTAATCTCCTATGACTTCCGCGAGGTTCCATAAAATTGCAATTCCCCCCACACCACCTTTTGCATCAATTATCATACATTCATATGTAGTTTTGATTTTGGTTAAGATCTCCTCCATTTCCCCCCCTGTTATTTTTATTTCTTGTAACAGCATCATTTGGGGTCTTTCTCTTTTTATCCTTTCTGTTAGGTTTCTCTGTTTACCTTTGCTGTTAAGTCCCTGTATATTCCAGGATGTAATTATCATTGGGTGGTTGGGTTTGTTTGGCGGAATACTGTTGAAAGCAGAACTACTCTTCTCGTGTTTACTAAATGTTCCTCCTGCCTCTTTTTTTCCTCCTTTTGCTTTACTTTGTTGATCTTGGTTATTTTCAGGTTGGATGCCTAGTTGTTCGGTCATTTCTGTCTTTCCCTGATCTTGTTTTTCCTTGTATTTTTGAAAATTTTCCATGTATAATTTTTTTCCCTCTTCTGGGATGAACCTTTCGTCCAAGTGTCGCCATTCATCTAGAAGTTTCCTCAGGATTTCTTCTTCTAACATTGGACCTTCCCCTCTGCTGATATCGATTTCCATTATTTCACTTTCCCGATTCTTCCCCTTTTCCTTTCCTACCTTTTCCATTGATTCGCTTTGGGTTTTTCTCTTTGTATTTGTTGTGCCTTGGCTTGGGCTGCACTCCTGTTCTTTCTCCTCCTGATAGTCCATTATTCGAATTTATTTATCTTCTTCTTCTACCTGTAGAAAATCAAATCTGTTTGGCTTATTTTTTTTGGCTTGTGGTTCCTTTCTGCCTTCCTTGGGGTTTTCCTTCGTAGGTCTTTTTTTGTTGTTATCTCCTGAAACCCTTCATTATCTTCTTGATATTTCCTCTCTTGCTTGCTTCTCCATTCTTCCTCTTCTATGTTAACGGGACATTCCTTGAAAATATGTTCATATTCATGACGCTTTCTGTATCTGAAAGGGATATGCTCATAGTCCAGCGCTTGTTGCCATACTTCCTCATGGTATTCTAACTCAACTGCCCCCAGGATTGGGTCTGCTATGTTCATGTAGAGATAGATTCTTGCATAAGAACTGTATCTTCCCTTCTTTGTTGATTCAACTATTTTAACAAAGTTTCCTATGGTATTTCCTATTCCCTCCAGGATCTCAGGGTCCCAGAAGTCCATTGGTAATCTGAACAGTCTTACCCAAACCGGGGCTGCTAGGAATTTTTCTTTATCAAGGTTATAACGTTCCTCCCAGTATCGCATGAATAATCCTACATTATTATGAAAATATGGACTGTTTTCAAACACTCTTTCTTTATCTTGCAGGTTTGAGAAGATTACCATAAAGAAGCCTCGTGTGCCCAGCTTCAACTCTATGTGGCCTCGGGTTGCCATTTCTGCTGGATCCATCTGGTTAGGTCCTTTTCTTACAGCCATACGCCAATAAACTTGCATATTAATGCATGGTCCTTCATATAGCTTCTATAGCGCTCGCATTTTTTCATGGGAATAATGAATCTCGATTTTTCCATTGCACACAGTAAGCACTTACCTCTACTTCTTGCCTTACATCTTGCTCCGAGGACAAGTCCCGTATCTTCATTTCCTCATCCGGTTTGTTGTTGCTTGGTCCTTCTCCTGCCACTACATCTCTAATGGAGGGGATCTCTCCCCCCATGTCTTCCTCTATCATTGTTGTAATCTCTTAGTTTCAGTGCCGCTTTCTGATTGCAATCGTGGTTTTCCGCGCCACCTACCTCATGGCCGCGTGACCATTAGGGTTGCAGAGCTCCAAAAAACCTATCGAACCATCTTTGGTTAACTCCACATTCGACTCGATAATTAGCATTATTAACATAACATTTTTACCGTAATAAAGGAATTTTAAAGAATGATGCCAATTATCCCATTTATACTTTATTTTAAATTAATGTATATTCATTGGTGGATTTAACCTATCAAAAACTGCCATCTTCTTTCTCAGTATTTTTAATTAGAAAATGCCCCTTTTCGATTTTGTTAGACCCTTCATTTTTTATTTTTTTTCAATAGTAAATCTATTATTTTATTCTCATTAATTATATAAAGTTAATTTATGACTTATAGTGTAATAGTTAATATAATAAGTTTCCCTTATTAAAGAAAAATTAAAGAATAAAGAAATTTAATATTAATATTTGGCTTAGCGTTAAGTAATAATCTATTAAACTCATATAAAGATTAACACCTAGTGAGTTATTAATATAATATAATAATGAGTATAATAAGTTTCACCTTAATGAAGATGAAATTAAAGAATGATGTTTCCTTTATAACTTTAATAAGAATGAATAAGACCTAATAACTTTACAATAATTTTACTCTAACTAAGTAGGTGAGCCTTTGATTAGCAATTTTAATTTATTTAATAAATATTAGTTCGTATTCTTATATATAGCTTTAATAACAAATCCAATATCAGTTTACTCTCATTAAATATAGACAGTCAAATTAATCAAATATAACAATATATTTAATAAAAACTAACTTTTGAATTAATTAAATTTCCCTATCTCTGTCCCTCGGTTCAGTTCAGTGTCCTGGTCAAATATAGTTGTTTCCTGGTCAAATATAGTCGGATGATCTACTCTCTCTATTTAAACTGTTGCCATGGTCTGGTTCTTCAACTTGTCTTGACGATGAACCACACTTGTTGATTCGAAATGCGTCGACAAATGAATTATGATGTGATGTTCGCCGAAAATTTCTTCTCACTACTAATATGGATCGCAAAAGCCTCAACTCTACAAATTATGAATATGTTAAATATTTTCTTCAACCATTTGAAAGTAGTTGATTGCTTAAATATGATACATATGTTTAGTGATTTAAAGGAAGTTTATTTATTTATTTTCAACAATGACAAAGTTATAGAATAAATAAAAATTGAAATTATTTAATAATTAAAAAATTGAATATATAGAATTTTAAATTTTTTAAAAAATAAATATAATTTAATAAAGAAATAAATTTAAATTTCAAAATATATATTTAATTATATTTATAAAATTTTAAAACACTTTATTTTGTTAAAGTTATAATAATTTTAATATCTTCAAATAATGTATACAAGTGTTATGAATAAAACATATATAAACACGAGGATGTCTCTGTGTTTTAGCGATTCTCTGCGGGAGATTCTGGTTTGAACTGAAACCTGCACGCTTTCTCTATGGACGTTGTGGAGGGAGTGCTCCCCTCCCCCACTGGTCTCCTTCGTCGATGCCACCTTCTAATCCCTGGTGGCCTCCTCCCCAAAGTACACACTGTTAGTGCTTGAAATTTCACCTCAGGCTGAGAAAGGCAAACCTCAAGGCAACATCAAACCATTTAGCCTCGTAGCTAGCCCTACGGGGCAGGAGAAGGCTCTCTGCAGTCAATCTCAGTAAAATCTTCAATGGATGAGATGACAAATAGGGTAACACTTATTTTAGGCTAGTAAACTGATCAAAAGGGTTGATTTGGGGTTTTTAGGGTTTTTGGTGGCAAATTGAGGTGATGGCAATTTTGGGTGCGGGGATTGGACAAAGTTTCTGCAGGGGTTCTTTGGGGCGAGGTAGGAGACGGTATTGATTCCTTTGATTGAGGTGGATGATTAGGAATGACAGGTGAGGAGTTAAGGAGAGCAAACAATAACTTTGAATTCTCCTTAAACGTAGAAAACATTGAAATTAAACAAACTTAAAAGCAGAGCATGACAGTCATGAATTCTTACTTTAACACTTCATTTGTTTAATGTGCAGAAGTAAAGAAAGGAAATGAATCACATAACAAAGCTTACAAGAACATTGAGAAACACACCATCAACACATGAGTCCACAAGAATCCCAAAGAGGACTGCAAAACCCTGGTCTTCCTTAGCCAAAAATTGCAGAGATACAGTGAAATAATACAATGGTAGCTTCTCCCTCAAGAGTCCAACCGTGAAAATGAGTATGAAAGTACTAATATAGATTATCTAACCTCTTTCCCTGCCTCTAGGGGTCGAGCTCACTATCCTAGGAGTTGTTTCAACCACTTCTAAACTTAGCACTACAAACTAGGCAATCATAACAACTTGCCTCTATAAATTTGGAAACCAATTCATTCATTTAATTTTCACCTATTTCATGAATGAATCTTCTAGAAGAGATACATAAGAGTAAAAGTGTCATAAAATTACCATAATTACATCAAAGAGAATCATCATTCACCTCAAAAAGTCAAACTGAGTCAAATCTGTGTTTTCTGGGCTGTACAGTGCATTTCTGGGCAATTCTGCCTCACATGTCGCGCCCCTTTGGAGCCATGTTTGGGGCACTTTCAGGTGGAAAAATTGGGCAAGAGTAGGCTTTTTGGAAAGGCTTGTGAGTCTACTTTCCAACCCAACTGGAATTTTTGGATTTGAAGTTCATTTTCTCTGTAAAAAATCAATTATCCCAAGACAGCTTTCTGTAGTTCAAAAGCAATTCTGCCTGACATGTCGCGCCCCCTTGCCTGACATGTCGCGCCCATTTGGATCCATGTTTGGGGAACTTTCAGGTGGCCAAATTGGGCAAGAGTAGGCTTGTTGGAAATTTCTGTGAGTCTGCTTTCCAATCCAACTGGAATTTTTGGATTTGGAGTTGATTTGACCTGTCAAAAATCAAATCTCCCAAGACTAGTCAAAAAGTGCCAAATGAGGCTGCCTCAAGGAAGAGTGTTGTTGCAGTCAATTTTTGAATGTCTTCCTCAACCCCAAATTTAGCTCATGATAGCTCATTGGAAATCTCTTTGTATCTAGTTATCATTTTACCCATCAAGAAAATCATTTGGCCAACCAAGCTAGGAGAAAACGTGATTTTCCCAAGGTCACTACAGAGGTGTCTTTGATTCTCCTGAGGCAACGGTATTGTTGACATTTCTCTCAGACCATGACACCTATGTAAACAGTGAAGGAGGTTTTTCTTCTTTGGCATCTTGTGGACAAAAACCTCTGTCAGTTTCCCAAAATTCATCTTTGATTTCTCTGGAACATTATTTGAGTACGACTTGTCCCGATGTGTGAAACAAGGAATTTTGTCGAAATGGAGCGAAATGAAGGGGATAGGGGGCTTCTAAATTCTTGGGGAAATTTTTGGGAGTGGGGAGGGATGTTAGGAAGCAGGGGAAAGTGGAATATCAGATACTGAGTGAGGGGAAGGGGTCCAAAAAGGAAAAACACAGGCCCAACCTAGAAAATTGCCACGTTGTAGCTAGAAACTAGGGTTTGTGCGAAAATGAGGATTTTGGGGGATCTGAGTGTTGGGAAGTACTTGCTAAGGTACATTAAGGATAGGGGAAGGTGTATGAACATCAGGAAACAAGTTTTACCATTTATTTGACCGTCCAAGAGAAATTGCCTTCAAAACCCTAGGAGAGGGAAATGAACCTTGCCTAGGCACAACTGAAGCATGGATAAGTTGTAAAATGACCCTATGGAACTTGACATGATGATGAAAACCCTCTAAATGATGATAGGCTCAGCTGAATAGTGACATAGGTTGGCATTTGGGCAACTTTGAAAAGAGTGA
>APFE031067827.1:86354-103259 GCA_000404065.3 Pinus taeda | reverse complement strand
GGGCTACCGGAACCCTTTTCGCGTGAAACGAAAGGGGTTCCTCACTGGAACAGATGCTCCGAACACAACAGAGCAGTCCTCTCGGCCCGAAAACAGTCAGAAACAGTAGATCTAGGAAACGACAGCCGCATGCAGTTCTACCGGCTTCAGATTTTGATCACCAACGGACGCGGCCCTCAAATAGCTCTGATACCATGTAGGAATTTACAGGGTAAGTTCCTCAGACAGAACACCAAAAGGACACCCCTCACAAACAGATCACAGATCAATACACCAGTATTTTGACGTGGTTAAAACCCTCAGAGAGGGAAACAGTCCACGGCCTGCGCCAACGTGGCTACTACAGGCAATTTATTAATAAAAGAATGAAAATTTACATAAGCTTCTCTCACGCACGGTTAACCTACAAATGACCCTCCATGCGCTTTAAATAGAATTCATGGACCAATCGGGTGTCAAGCCACGGATCAAGTGTCGGTAATACCGAGGAGAGAATGAACCGTCAGATCACTACATATCGTGACTGTCAGATTGTAAGTTACAAATGTACATGTTAAAGAAACACACTTTACCTAACTCTATACTAGACCAAGTTATACTTAACTCTTCCTACGTGTCGGAATATCCTAACAGAAAAGAAACTAAAGGAAATAAACCAGATTCTTAGCACAGAAGGCTATACAAATGAAAGGAAAGAGATGGCAAAGTCACTCCAGCAGGAGTGGGAAAACAAATGCCTTCAGGAGGAAATACTCTGGAGATAGAAATCCAGAGTACAATGGATTAAAGAAGGGGAGAAAAACACCAAATTCTTTCACAGATCCACCATAGCTCATCGAAACAACAATAGAATTGTGAAACTTACAGATCAACATGGAATAGAGAGAACACTCATGAAGAGATGGAGAAGGTTTTATTCTAGCATTTTCAGAAAATTGCTAAGGAAACCTCGAAAGATAGATACTAGTTTACGGAAAAATTCACTTAGCACATCCCTAAATTGGTTACCAGAGAAGATAATTTCAATCTTAATAGACCAGTAACAAAGGAAGAAATTGAGAAAGCTGTGAAAGAGATGATAAATGGGAAAGCACCAGGCTCAGATGGCTTTAATGCGGAATTTTTCAAAGCTTGTTGGAGGATAGTGAAATAAGACATCCTGGAGGTTGTGGAAGACTCTCAAAGATTTACGAAAGTCTTAAATGCGCTTAATGAATCTTTCATAGCTTTAAACCCCAAACAGGAGAAGGCCACCTCTCCAGACAAATTTTGGCCTATTGCATTATGCAATGTGATATACAAAATTATATCCAAAGTCATTGCCAATTGTCTCAAACCTCTCCTCCCAACCCTAGTGTCAAAGGAACAAACGAGCTATGTGGAAGGAAGACAAATACTAGATAATATAATTCAAGCACATGAAACGGTTCATTCACTCATTACCAACAAATAGGTAGGAATGATAATGTAGCTGGACATAGCAAAGGCCTATGACAAACTTAGCTGGTCATACATAAGAGCAATTTTAAAAGCCTATGGCTTTGATTACAATTGGATTAAATGGGTTATGGCGCTAGTTACCACATCTAGCTGTTCAATTCTTCTCAATGGCTCTCCTTCCAAAACCTTCATGCCTTCTAGAGGTCTCAGGCAAGGAGATCCTCTTTCTCCTTTCTTTTTCATTCTAATGATGGAAGGGTTAGGAAGAGCTATCAGAGCTACTAAGGAAGAAGGGAGAATTCAAGGTCTGAGACTCTCTCAAGGTGGGGACACAGTGACACATCAGCAATTTGTGGATGACATTATGCTTCAAGGCACACCCACTATCAAGGAAGCCAAAGCATTCAAACATATTTTGAGTGAGTTTTCTAGGGCAGCAGGCACAGAGGTAAGTCTCACTAAATCAAAGATTTTCTTTTTCAATACAAATATTTCAATTCAAAGAAATCTTTCTAGAATTTTGGGCTTTCAAAGGGAATCACTGCCTATGAAGTACCTGGGAGTTCCTCTCACTAACAAACTGCTTCACAAGGATATTTGGGAGCTTGTTCTTAATAAGCTAAAAGATAAGATCAGTAAATGGACAAACAGAGCACTGAATCTAGAAGGGAGACTGATTCTCACTAAGGTTGTCCTCCAAAGTATCCCTATCTATATGCTATCTTCCATTCCAGCACTAGCTGGTGTAATTACCAATATAAGAAACATTCAAAGAGACTTTCTCTGGGGGAAAGGTGAAGAAAAGAAGAAATGGGCCCTTATGGCATGGGATAGAGTATGCAAACCTAAGTCCCATGGTGGCTTGGGTCTTCATGACCTAGGAACTCTAAATAGAGTTCTTGGTGCCAAGATCTAGTGGAGATGGCTGAAAGAAATACAAGTTCCCTGGGCACAAATTTGGAAGTAGAAATATGCTAGCGAATGGTAAGAGAACAATCTAATTAGAATGACAGGACAAGTTAAAGGTTCTACAATTTGGAACAGAGCATGGGAGAATAGGGCCCTAGTCCAAAACCATAGTTTCTGGGAGATCAGGAATGGGAACCTGGCTTGGTTCTGGGAGGACAATTGGCAACAGGAGGAAAATCTCTGAAGTGAAGAATTAGCAGACATTCACACCAATACCACCAACAAAGGACTAAGGTGGGTAAGTGACTATTTGGACCAATCAAGGAAAAATGGGAAATGGAGAACTTGGAAACTTCCAGATTACAATGGAATGGGCACGCTGAATACTCAAAGTATAGCCCTTGAAGGTCTTTTAGACAAGAGACAAATCTTGAACTCAAACTTGAATGATCAACTAAGATGGGGAAAGAACAAGACAGGTCTCTTCAACCTTAAGGAATCCAAAAGAATAGATGCAGGGCTTAACCTTCCAAACACGGATAAGATGTGGAAAGAAATTTGGGAAAATCCTCATTGGATGAAAGTAAAAATGTTCAAGTGTCTGGTTCAACAGGGCAAGATTATGACATGGGATAACCTCAGAAAAAGAGGCTTTGTTGGCCCATCTAGATGTCATTTATGTGGACAACAAAAAGAAACTACAAATCATCTACTAAATAGATGCACTTTCACTACAATTCTTTGGAATTGGGTTAGAGAAGTCTTTGAGCAGATAGACAGAAATGTCAATGACATCACTACTACGTTGAAGATTTGGCGGAAATTTTTTTCGGACAATGAGATCATTAACTCTGCCTGGATGCTGACCCCGGGATTCATAATCTGGAATGTCTAGAAGGAGCGCAACAACAGGATTTTCAAGGAGAAAGAGAGTTCGGTGAGCAGCACCCTTAAGCTAATCCTTAAACAACTCAAAGAAACTGTTCATATCTTAGGAGGTGAAGCTACTGGCAAACCCATCAAACAAAGAGAGGCCATAATTTTAGAGAAGTTGGAGCTCAAGGTTCATCCCCCTCAGGGTTCTATGCAGATTATCAAGAAGACCTCAGCAGATAAGTCTTCTTGGCAACCACCTTCTCATGGCTTTTTAAAATTCAACATAGACAGGGCTTCAAAAGGGAATTGGGAGAAGCTGGTTATGGAGGGGTCTTGAGGGATGAGGAAGGAAACATACAACTCATCTTCCACAGTTATCTAGGAAAAGCAACCAACAATATGGCTAAGCTCATGGAGATGGAATTTTGCCTGGAAATTTTGATCAAGAACAACATTCACAATGTCATCATTGAGGCCGACTCGGAATTAGTCATCAACTCAGTGAAGAGGATAAATTCAGGCACTATTCCTGAGAAAATCTCAGAACACTGGAGGCTTCTGCAAGTCTACCAAAGAATCCAAGTGCACCTAAGAAGGCTAAGAACTCTTAGGTTGGTGCATGTTCGTAGGGAAGCCAACAACGTAGTGTATTGGCTTCCAAATGAGGGGGTATGAAACAAGAATATTGACTTGTGCTGGTGGTGGGAGGAGATAACATATAACAAGTTGAAGGAGGAATGCTCATCCAGGGCCACCATCGACCAACAACGGCATCAGGAAAAATCAAGGGATGGAATTTCCGAAATAGAGCCACATAGATGGGGTCTCGTTGATCTGAATTCATCATGAAATGTAATGACATATGTGAGGTCCTTTTTAGGATGCAGGTCTATGTCGACCTCCTTAACCCAGGTAACAACAAACCAACTATCTCAGAGGGAAGGATGGAAGGAGGGATCTTCATCTTCCTTTGGCCCTTGCGCTGGAATCCTAATTTTCTCGGCAGGCGCAAAACCCATGATTGTATTCCTGTGTTCACTTTACTGCCCTTGGGGTGGTTTTCGGTTTATCGCATGCTCTTTAAGCCGAAAGTGGTTTTTCACAATCGGGAACGATTCCACTCACCACGCGACAAATGGCTTAGGGTGGGGAGGAATTACCGCCCTCATCGCGTGCTAACTATCAGTGCTATTAGTCTGCGCAATATGATCCCTAACCGTTGGATCAAATGAGGATAATCCATGGCCAGGATTGAGTGTGCTTGTTGGTGGGTCCGATACAATGGTTATGTTTCGAGTTGTTTACATGAATCACATGCAAATGGTGGATTTCGGGTGGTAAAAGTGATCGTCGGTTATGCCAAAAATGGACCCGATATGGTTATAAATTATATTTTACAGGGTTCATCGAGTCTGATATGTTTGTTAAAAGGTGAGCTTGTTGGCCACCCGATATGTTTTTCATCCGCTAGATCTTTAGCCTAGGATCCAACAGTCAATTTTGGACTACTAGTTTGGGTTGGTGGGCCACGTCTCTGGGTTCACTTTGTCGTCTTGCGACCATGGATTGGGGTGAGCCTGTCATATTGGTGGGCCCCACCGCCGAGGTTGTCGTGTGTACACTATTTCTCCTTTTTAATTGAATAGAAGGATCTGCTTTTGCCTTAGCAAAAAAAATATCTATTTGCGAGTTAATAACATTGTTTTGGGTCCAAAAGACATTATTTCTTCTATACCATTTCAAAGGTGATCTCTATGGCTGAGCTCACATATAAACCGCAGAGCTAGACTTTTACAATATTTATTCATGAGTTAATAACATTGTTTCGAGTCCAACAAACATTGCTTCTTTGGAGGTTCTGACAAAACTCTATTAACCTAGACCGACAATGAATCTTGTTACGTTTGGGTTTTAACTCACTTGAGCAGTGACGTTGTTTGAAAGGCAAGTTTATGAAGGCAGTGTCTCTATGGCTCGGCTCGTATATAAACACTTCTATACCATTACGATATGCAATCTCTCTGTGGCTCAAGTCGTACATAAACACTTCTATACCAAGGTTTGGAATTTAGTGGCCAAGGAAGCAGACTGATCCCCCATTAACGCAGGTCTGAAACCCTCACGACGTGCAAATAAAAGAATAACATGCATTCACCACCTTGATCTGTGGTTTCGGGTCCAGCAAACATTCCATCCAATTAAATTTGTGTTATAAACACTACTACAAACAACTCTAGCAGGTGCATACATTCCCACTTACTCTCCTCTTGTTAAATTTTGTTTATTTACACTATGAGTACTTCTCCTCATATTTATAAACCCCCCTCTAAAAAAGGGAGGCCAAGTAAAATTACCCTAGAGAGTCTTTATGAGTACATTGAATATTTAGAAAGATGAAGAGAAGAAAGAGGAAATCATTTTAAACTAGAATTCACTACAATGCTTGACAACAACCACAAATCGTAAAACAATAAAACAATCTCGCTCAAGACTGAACTCCAAGGAATGAAAGGTAGAATTCAAGAAATTGAACATAGTAAACAAGCAATGGTTAAAGAAAATGACATTTTGAAAAGAAAGATTAAAAATCTAAAAGAACATCTACATAATAAATCAACCCTAAATAACATAGAATAAATTGGATATTAAACCCACAAAAGAAGAAATTAATAAACTAATTGTACTCGACCATGACCAACACAAAAGAGTATTAGACCTTATAATTGCTCATATAGAAGAACAAAACAATGAAGACACATTAGAAATAGTTAAAGAACAATTAAAGACAAAATCTCAAATTTAAACAACTTATCTCACCGAAGCAATAAGGATAGGAAAGATAATTGAGCATAAACATGGACTAATCCATGTCAAGGTCAGTTGTAATGATCATAAATTAGATATACTTAGGAAATCCCCAAGCCTAAAAGGAATGAGAATATTTATAAATGAGGATCTCACTCCAGAAGACCAAGTTGAACTTAGGAAAGAAGTCCAAAAGGTCATGGAGGCAAGAAAAGAAAGGAAATGGGGAATCATTAGGAATAGAAAAGCTATTATTAGAGATAAAGTCCCAGACACGAATGATAAATAGGGAATAACATCACTCCAAATACTCTTTTAGAATTGTCGTTGTTTTCCATGGTGTAAAGGTCCTATGTTAAGGTGGATCCCGAGTAATATTGATCTTATTATTTTAGTTGAAACTTGGGAGCATGATGGATCTAGGGTCCCTCACCTTGACAAGTTCACTCTTTGGTCTGCCTGGCGTAAGAAATCCTTCAGGAGAGGTTTTGGTGGTATAACTTGTTATATTAGGAACATTGTTTCCTCTCACATCCAAATTCATAAAACCTACCCCTTCAATTAATACATTTGGATTGAGATATCTGATTCTACAACCAATAGGATCTTTCTTGCAAACCATTATTTTTCCCCTATCAACTCTACATCCTATAAGAAATACAGCATTCATAAGAATTGTCCTTTCAATACCTTAGTAAAACACATCTACAACCTAAGAATTAGGGTATTTTTGAGGTCGAAAATGGGCCTCCGAATGAAATTATAAAATAATAGTGGAAATAATAAAATAATATTAGATTACATCATCAAATTTTAGAGGGAAAAAAAAGAAAAAAATATTTTTTCAACTTATCTCCCTATGGGTTTACTCAAATTTCAAGGAGACATCACTTGACTATTGACCACCTTGTTACCCTTAGGATCATTGCAGAGGAATGTCGCAATAGTAAAACCGATCTCTTCTGTTGTTTTGTGGACTTCAGAAAATCTTTTGACATTGTCCCTCGAGATAAGCTCTGGGAGAGGCTTGAAGAGATCGTTGTTCCTCCTGAACTGAGGATTGTTGTGATCCACCTCTACGAGACTATCATTGCTAAGATTAAGACAACGAAGGGTGGTCTAAATATATTAAATGCAATATTGGGGTTAAGCAAGGGTGTCCCCTTTCCCCTACCCTTTTTGATATTTACATCGATAAACTAGAGGAGTGTCCGGAAATTGCGGGCTACAAGGGCACTGAGCTCGCAGGTATTATCATTACTCTTCTCCTTTATGCTGATCATATCGTTCTTCTTGCAAAAATCCATGATGACCTAGACAAGAAGCTTAAGACTCTCCATGTCTGCTGGTCCAAGATGGGTATGATAGTTAATACTAACAAGACTAAAGTCATGATCGCTAAATCCAAAATGATCACCCATGGTAGTTTTGTCTATGATAACCATTGTCTAAAGCAAGTTTCTTCTTATAAATATTTGGGTATTGACTTTCCTCATCAAATCAACTAGAATTATAGCATCGAGAAAAGAATTATTGGAGGTTGGAAAGCTTATTATGAGCTTTAAAATAATTGTAATTCAGCCAATCTTTACATTTGGAGTAAAAAAAAGATCCTCTTTGAGACTCTCGTTACCCCCGTTATCGTATACGGATGTGAAGTTTGGCGTTGGAGTATATCTAGGGAGTCACGGAGAAAGATTGAGATGATCCAAAAGCAATTTATAACCTATAATCTCAAGATCAAGAGAAATACTCCATATCCTATCCTTTTGATCAAAGTTGGTCTGTCCCCCATTGAAAGTGCGACTATGTTTAGATATTTGATGCATAAGAAGAAGATTCATAATATGGAATCCAAGAGGCACCCAAAAATTGCTTCTAACTTTAGTCAAAATCCCTGCCTCCGCCTCAACCATGAGTGGCATAAGAATGCCCAGTCTTGGCTCAACCATTAGGGGATTAAGGAGGAGATAATCATGGGAAGCAAGGCTAGTATCAAAGATCTATTACCTCCAATTTTAAGGACAAGATGTGGGATGCTAAGCAGCTGGAGGGTAAAAGGAAGCTAAGGTATTATAAGGAGGTGATCAACCCCACCCTTGATAACCATAATTATCTCTCTATTTTGACTAGCACTAAGAAGAAAATGAACATCGCTAGGATTAGAACTAACTCTTATGAACTTCGAAGTGAGACCAAGCAGTGGTATACTCCTAAGACTACTTGGGATGATAGAATTTATCAAATTTGTGATACTAAGAAGGTGTTAAATGAAAAACACTTCTTGTTAAATTGTCTAGCTCTTGCCCACATCCACTCTCAATTCCCTATCATCAGCCACACCTCCAATCTTCTTGACTTATTAAGTCAACCCAACTATAGTGATCTTGGAACACTTCTTTCCCTTCTCCTTAATCACAAAAACAAGATTTTGAAGAATTTCAATTAGATTCTCTTTTCTTGAGGTCTGATTGAGGTCCAATAGACCACATTGGTCTTAGTGAATGTTAATGATGATGGTCATCATCATAATAAAATTATATATAATTCACTTTATATATTAACTCGTTGCAATTTGAAATCCAACCAAATTTTTTATGATTGCCGTTACACCAAAACCCGCAGGTGTTAGTAAAGGACGCATCACTAGAGTTAACGGATCCTCAAGAGGCGGTTAAGCACATGTCACGAAACACACTCGGAGCGCTAGATTATCCAATGCCCAACAATCTCCCCCCAACGCGAGTCGGGTGTGATTCAAACTCGAGACCTTTGGCTCTAATACCACTTGTTGGAATCACGATTGTTGTTACACCAAAACCCGCAGGTGTTAGTAAACAGGTGTATCACCAGAGTTAATGGATCCTTGAGAGGCGGTTAAGCACATGTCACGAAACACACGAGGAGCGTTAGATTATCCAATGCCCAACATTTCATATGCAACAAATATATAGTTTTTCTTTTCCTCTATCTCTATCGAAGGGTGTAAGATATATCCATCGGTTGGCATTTGAATCCAATCTACTTGTCAAAATTGATCAATATAACAATTTCATAAAACATACGGGGTAATGCACTTTTTTTTGGATAAATAATTTTTATTTTTGTTTATATTTATTTTAGTGTATCTTTAAATAGTGGGAAAACTTATTATTATTTTGTTGTTAAATTAGTAGTACGGAGGATCATCAGTAGTTGTTACTCATGAATGTAGGACAACTCATCACTATTATTCAAGAAAAACCACAAGCTTGGAATTACCATCACTACTATTCAAGGAAAACCACAAGCTTGGAATTACCCACTGAGGGTTATAAGGGGTAAGCTTTAGCTTCTACCATCTACTTTTAAATCTTAAGCGGTTAACTTATTTCCTTAACAAAAACAATTTAAGACATACTCCAAACCCATTATTTTATTATATATATTTTAAATTAGCCTATTTATTTATATATTGTTTAAAGAAAAAATATAAATTAATTAGATAATTTTTCTATTTTAATTGGAATTTAATGATATAAATTTGTTTGGGTGAAGATTTCAAGTTTTATAATTTAAAATTCATTATATTATATATAGTATTCTAATTATTAGATATGTATGGAAGAGACACAAGGTTAGTGAATATTATTAACTTAATTTTATTTAACTATGGTGAATTTATAAATAAAAATGGTTATTAAAATTAATATTAACAATTAATAAATAATTTAATATTTTTTAATAAATAATAATTTCTTATATATTAATAATATTAATATTAATAAATAATTCTAATTCTATTTTATCTATTTCTTTATTTATGAAATAGAAATAGCTCTCTATATATATATAAAAATAATTATATTATAATAATTTAGTATTATAAATAATATCTTATTTAATAATTATACGATAAATTTTAATATTATTAATAAATAATTAAAACGGCTTAACAGTTAAAAAAATAATAATAAAAATACCAATAAACTTTAACTAAATTATAGTGATGTAATTAATCGGAAAAACATACTTTGAATCACAGAGCTTAAAATAAATAATAATGAGACAGAAAAATAATGAGACAGCGAGATCTTTCGTGAAAATCGTAATGCTTAGTTTTCCAAATTCGGAAAGCAAGAGTAGCGTGATATAAGGGAAACTTCTATTTTTATCTTTATTGTAAAGTAAAGGAGTCTTGACATACGGGGCGATAACCAGATATAATGTGCTCGGTGATGACCAGAGAAAATAAAATAACACGCGTTATATCTAACTATCGCCGGCATGTCAGGACGCATTAACTTTGCAATAGAAGTGAAAATAGGAATTTCCGTGATATAAAAGGATTATGTATTTCAGTCAAACTTCACACACACCCATTCATTTATTTATTGTATTTTTATATTTATTGTGTTTTTTTTAAAGCAGTACTGTGATTTGTCGTACGTATCTGGTCAGATGGCAAACAAGATATTGGTCAGACAATGACCGTGCCATAATTACGTGCTTTAAAAGAAGATTAGCGTTGTCACATGCTTTCAACGATTTAATGGCTAAATTGGAAACAGATTCGTTTAGTTTTGCAGTAAATACTTTTAGTAAAAATATTAAAATAACTTAATATAAAAAGTTGGAATTTTATTGAAATAGAATTATGGTGATGGATTTTTTTTTAGTAAAAATATTAAAATAACTTAATATAAAAAGTTGGAATTTTATTGAAATAGAATTATGGTGATGGATTTTTTTTTTGGGTTGTTTTATATTTAACAAATTTCAGAGATAAAGTTTCATAAATAAAATAAAGAGATCTTTGACTTTTCATATAGTTCTTATCAAATTTATGATCCAATTTGACAGGGAAAAAATTGATATAAAGCGATATGGGTAATGTAATAAGTTGTATAAGTTGGGTATTTTAAAAAATTATATACTAACAATTGTATCGAGAGGTGTAAAAAAATGTTGATAAAAGAAGTGGGGAATGTGAAAGGAAATAATGAAGCGGAATATATGGATAATGAAATACAATTTAAATTTGAGTTTTTATATATCTTCTAAACAATGTAGCACTAGCTTAAATTTAAGAATAAAGTTACACTAACATAAATGTCCCAAAATAATGATAGCCTTTGCAAGTTCTTGGAGATTTAGAAAGGATTGACCTTCCAAAGGGTGCATAGAAGAGACAAGGATGGGAAAGCTAGAGTGTATTGTTAGTTTATTTATGTGGAAGACTTCAACACTTGTTGGAGCAAGCACGAGTAGAGGGTTTTCTCTATTGGTAGAGTTGGCCATTAATGTATCCTTGAGGCAACCAATTAGGAAAGACTTTCCTTTCCCAATACTATCTTGGATGATCATCTTTAGCTATGTGGTGGAGGCGTTGCTTGAAAAGTGGGTAAGAATGATATTGAAAGACAGCGTTGGCTGGGGGACAAGGAGACAAAGGAGTGTGGATTTGGAGAGGGGAGATGGCATAAATGTGTGGAGGAGTGGTTGAATTCTTTGAATTGAATGGTCATCTCTTGCATGTTTGAAGGGGTAAAAGTATGGGCCCATTTATGCTTTGCATCAAAGTCACGGTGGCCAAATATGTGATGGTCATCAAGGAGGATGTTGTTACGTGGGTGGAGTTGAGAAAGCAATTGTTGTTCTTAAATGTCCATGGACTGGTGGAGCTACATTTTTAGGAACAAAGTCATTGTCAGAGTCAACAAGAGGTGGCTCTTTAGGTCCATGATGGACATGCCATGCATGAGCTGTGTTCTTTATTTGTTGTCAGTGTACAACAATCTCTCTGCTGGTTTCACTATTGTCATCAGGTAGCTTGTGGAAAGGGTGGTACAAGAGTAGTTCACTCCAACAAAATTCGGCATAGTAGTTTGTATCATGAGATGGGATGTAAGTGTACTGAGGCAAGATGTGTATGACAATGGCGAGGCATATATGCTTACACGATTTTTGTTTTGTTTTGTTTTTGTTTTTTTTGCTTTTTGTTTTTTATTTTTTGTTTTTTTTTTTATTGGCGAGAGGAGAATGAACAAGAGTGTGCAACCTTAATAACGGACAATGTCTTGAGTGAAGGAGGTCTTTGCATATAGGAAGTGATGAAGGGTGTTGCTGGAAGTTGGCCATCCAAGTTATGTGAAACACATATGAAAATAATTCACTTGACATTTAGGGAGACAAAAGAACAACTACATTGTGTTAGGGGGGAGATTTTGGAGCATGTGGCATGTCTCCTATGCACTGATGCTCCTATCAACAATCATTTTTATTGGAAGTTTGCAGATGATAGTGAGAGTATGGGCATCAAGAGGAGAACTTTAAGGAAGGTGTGAGAGCATCTGATGGTAACTTTTAGACTTTGTCTCTCCTTTTGCTGCATTTTAGGAAATTTAGTTTAAGATTGCATGACCCAAGAGGAAAGGATTGGAAGTCAATGTTGGCCCTCCACATAGTAAGCATGTCAATATTGTGGATGTTAAGTTTGTCATCATTTCTAGTAGGACTATGAGTTGTCCAGGTAGAAGCATCGATGTACATAGAAACGGATTTCATGTAACTTCCAAGAGACTCCATATTGATAAGATTCGATAGTGTTATATTTTTGTGAAGGCAAGTCGAGGAATGACAAGTTATGTGGTGTTGGACAAAATTAACAATCTCCTCGTAGTCTTGGAGCTCATTAGAAGCAAAGATATCATTTGTTGCAAGTAGACAAGGATCACGAAATATCGATCGATGTATTCCTGGCTTGCTTTGATAGAGGGATCAAGGGTTCCAAGTAGTAATGTATGTATTGAAGAAGGACTTGGTAGCAAAAATGTTGGATTCGTTGTTCTGGTGAAGGTTGTCCATATTTTGTGCATTTTTTTACTTTAGGAAACCGTGTATATATGTAAACACTTATGTTTCCACTCATACCTTGGCTAAATAGAAGATATCAACTAAGAGTTATGAACTTGAGTACTATACATAAAGCATGAAAGAGTCATATGTTGAAGGTAGTGGCGAAGGTTGACAACAATTTTTTTCAGAAGAAAAAGCATCATAAATTATATTAAGCCAATATAAAAGCCACGATTGGGTACAAAAAGGGTGACTTGTGCATCTCTGGAACAAGTCATAACAGAGAGAGACATATAGCCTTGTATAAAAAAGCAGATAGAACAAGATGTGACAGAAACACTTAGAACCATATGATGATACGTTGTAATAAAAAAGTATAGTCATTTGCCTTAGACCCGAGCGCCTGTAACATAATAAAAAAAAGAGCTTATACAGAGCAGAAAGGACTTATACCCGGGCGCCTGTAATATAATAAAAAAAAGAGCTTATACAGGGCAGAATGGACTTATAGGGGGCCCTGGAGTCTTTGAAAATTTTATGGTTCCGCCACTTCCAGGAAAACCAAATCATGATGACAAGGAGAGGGTGACATGATTCGCATTGAGTAGCCCACCATTGAAAGGCTGCATGCACAGAAGCAAAGACAATGTGAGGAAAATCAAATAAAATATCAAGTTCATACCAAATTTCCTGTGTGGAGATGCATTGAAAAAACATGTGTAGATTTGTCTCCTTTGCTGACTCGCACATCGAGCACCTACTGGGGCCATGCCAGCTCCTCTTCCTCAGATTATCCCATGTTAGATTTTTGTTGTTGAAAACTAGCCAAGCAGAAAAGATCATTCTAGGAGGGCAACCTGTATTCCATAGAGACATCAGAAATATACATGCAGTGCCCATAGCCTTTGTGATAATGAGATCAGAATAGATGTCTTTGACTCGGACAGGAGCAGAAGCATTGGGCATGAACCAATACAAATGGTCAGAAAGACCCCCGCGCACAATCCCGCATGACTGTAAGGAGGCAATGACGCGTCCCAGGAAGAAGAGTGTACAGCCGACAGGCCAACGTCATCAGCGGACTTCCAAATGGGGGAGAGGCCCGACCAGTCCAAAATGAGTTTGTCCCAGGTGAAAATACCCATTTTGTGTAAGGCAAATATTAAATCTTCAGGAAGATAGAAGCTGGGTTTATAGGCGATAGGATCAAGACCAATGAGGATCCTGTTACCAGAGTGGATCCTCCATCTAAGTTTTGACAAAAAGGGTTTCTCAACTTTCCTGAAGCTGAGCCATATTGCCGATCCTCTTTGGATTCCCATAGCGCCTTTCCTATACCAGTACTCCAGGCCCTTACCTTTCAAATATTTCTGTTGAATAGTCCCGCTCCATGGCCCAACCCCAAAGATCCCTCTGCAAAGCGATTTGCATAATAAAGCCTTACCAAAGGTTCTCAGGTCCTTTAGACCCCAGCCCCCCAGATTCTTTGGCAAGGAAATCCTATCCATTTTAGACAAATGAAACTTTATCTGTTTGGAGCTACCTCCCCAAATGAAATTTGCCGTGATCGATGTCAACTTATGGATTATGCTAATCGGAAGGAAAAAAAGGTGTGCCCAATAAACCGCCATCTGCAATAGAACAACTTGAGAGAGCGTAACCCTTCCCGCCAAGGATAGACTCCTGTATTCCCATACAGAAATTCTTTTAAAAAATCTTTCAGTCAACCAAAGCCAGTCGTGTTTGGAATAACCATTGCGAAGGTCGACAACAATTGTCGACGTGCTATTTGCAAGTTCTCTTCTAATGAAAACAAAAGTTGTTGTTTCACTGTGATGAGACATGATAAAGTTATATAGTTGTTGTCCAAATCTACTATCATGGTAGTGCTTCAGGTGTAAAAGGTATATTAAATTTATACTTTATAAATTAGAAATAAAATAACAATTTATTATTATTATTATTATTATTTTTTTAATTTTTTAATTTATCTTGGAGATCATTTTATTCCTTTAATAATATATACTTTTATATGGGTGTTTATTTGTAAACCCCTCTATTTTGGAATATGGATTTCACTAATTATCCAATAATTATTAGTGGATAGTAGAGATTTAACATCCACAAATATTTAGAATATTGTTAGTAGTAATCACAAATCAAATATTGATATTTATTTCAAAAGTAGTTATGTCTTTTCTACCATTTTAATTAAATTTATTAATTAAAAAATATATATTATATAAATAAGTGTCATATAAAATGACTTACAGTTTTTTTTTTTTTTTGCATGTGGTATTGATAAGTTATGGTATTGGTAACAAAACCTATTTAACAAGTTAATAATCATTTTAACATGTTGTTGTTTTTGTTTTTTTTTAATGTATATATTTTTTACTCATATATTAATTCTTTTTAAAATTATAATAAAATTTAAATTACAATTATAATTTAGTTAAATTTTGTGATTTTGTTTTTTTTCTCAAAATCTTATCAATGTGAGATGTATTATGAAGTAAGTGTTTTGATGTTTATCATAGAAGGATTCCTGTGGACATTTACCAATCATTTAATTGATATGGTTGTGCTAGTCTATATTAATTTTAACCATAATCTATTTATTTTAGTTTGGGGTTTAATATTTTTTTAAAGTAAGTTTAATAGTGATTTTAAATTATAATATTTATTTAAAAAAATCATAATATTTGTGATGTTTTAAGAGGAAAATAGTATAAATCTATCTTAATTTAGGATTGTCAAACATTTAAAGAGGTGTTGATCATTTAAAATAGATGAGTGGATTTAATGATTAAGAATAGGAGTTTCCTTTTAAGAGGTTACAAGCTCAACTTCAGAGTGGGTTAGAATATGTATATATCTATAAACTTTGAGAGTTTCACAAATAAGAGTGTTTCATATATCAATTTGGTGTTTGGATTGGTTGTGACCTTATTATTACTATTTGTATCATCACCACTTAATTCTATAAAACTTAGAATTCACAAACCATATAATTATAGATATGCAAAATTGCAATTTTGATTATCCTTAAGATATTGATATTTACATTGAAACAACATAAATATATAAATGTTATATCTATTTCTTTTTATTTTTACATCTTTTTATAACCGTTTTTGTGTTATGTATACATATCAAACCTTTTCTTTTCATAAATATAAAGATATATTTACTTCCTTTTATATTTATCTTTATATTTAGTTATCACATAATATTATTTTTAGTATTGGTATAAATACCATATATTTAAACACATTTATGATTATGTAAGCATTACGTATATGAAAACATCTTCATCATATTGAGTTGTATAAGTACCTAGTGAGTCCTGTCTATTAAATTATTTGACATTTTAACCAAAAAAAACTATACCTAAAAGTACAACATCAACCATTTAAAAAAAAATAGATACTCTTATTTAAATCTTAGAAAGTGGATTTTTGTATGAAAAAGTGCAATTTTAACAATTGAATGAACGTAATCCAACAATCATGACTTATAATTTTAACAAGAAAATATTGCAATTTTTATGTTATACTCGAATTAGAATTTTCAAAATCAATAAAGATAATAACATTCTATTGCAATTTCAACAATAAGAAATACGAAACTTCAAAATTTTAAAGTTATAATTTTAACAATAACATACAATGAAGAAATTTATAATATTACAAATCAAATGGTAGATCAACAGTACATTGCATTAGAAGAACAAAAGTATATTGTACAATACTTATATTTGTGGTGCCTAATTTATCAACCACTATGTAAAAATAGTTACACATTTATGAATTCAACAATTAAAAAAAGACAATTTCAACACAGAGAAATTGGGATAGTCATCCTTCTCTTTTTACTATTACTTATATGATTTAAGTTTTAAATAAAAACTAATATCACTTTAAGTATGTACCATTGTTCATCAATACAATTAATTAACAACTAATACCGTTTTCAGTATGTATTATTGTTCATCAATACAACTAGAAAATACAATTTTAATAATAACAAATTATT
>APFE031067827.1:66437-85693 GCA_000404065.3 Pinus taeda | reverse complement strand
AAAAAATTATATTAAAAAAACTAAACTCTAATATGAGTAAATGTATTCTTAATTATTTTGAAGATTATAAAATTTCATAATCTTATTAAAAGTAATTTATTACATAAGTTAGTTGGGGGTAGTTTAATTGGCAGTGGTTGTGGAAATGAAGTCTTACCTGAAATCTTGAGTTCAAATTTTGAGATATCCCCTTATCAAAATGAAAAAATAAACATAATAAATATGTAGTCTTACCAAACTTACAAAAATTACTATATACACTTTTAATAACTAAACCTTCTAAATTTAGTTAAAATAATAAAAAACTAATTAATATCACCAAACTTTCTATCTGACCACTATTATTATATAACCATTATTTATTAACATGGTTAACCTAACTTGACTTTTCCGATGTTTAGCCCCCAAACATTCGTAATTGATATTGTATTATTTATTAACATGGTTAACCTAACTTGACTTTTCCGATGTTTAGCCACCAAACATTCGTAATTGATATTGTTTTACGTTTAATATTACTTAATGTCGATGCCTTATATTGTGTAACCTTTATCAGTTTCTACGTGATGTTCAAGCCAACGACATAACTAAGCCAATTTTGACTGGAAAGGAAAACGATATAAAGCGATATGGGTAATGTGATATGTTGGGGTATTTTACAAATCTATATATTAAAGAATGAAGGGCGTTAAAAATATATTATTTAAAAAAATATTTTTCATTGTTTAAAGAATATTTTTAATTGTTTAAAAGGTCAAATTTAAGAAATCTCTATTTTAGTCCAATTATTAGGTAGAGATGGGTTCTTTATCCATGAACAAAGAAGTTTTATATATTAATTTGGTTGGGATTTGATGGTTATTTTAAAATTAAATGCAGAGATGGATTTTTTTTTTAACCAGTGAACAAAGAACTTTTATATATTAATTTGGTTTGGATTTGATTGTTATTTTAAAATTAAAATATTATTAGTTTAATTGATAAATATTTTGGTTTTTTTTTTAGTTTTTTATCAATTTTATTTAGAAATTAGCGAGAAATATTGTAATATCTTTTTTTGGTTGATAAGTGGGTGAATCCTCAAAATCATTTTTATCCTGTGGCTAAGAGGTCACGGCTCAAGGGCGTCTAAGCCGTCAAAGTCACCCGGGGATCTCCACAAAGTCACCAGGGGATCCTCGAAGCCGTCAAAGTCACCCAGGGATCACCACAAAGTCACCTGTTGATCGCCACCAGCGGAAACCATGCTGGATTTTTTGGTATGGGCCAGACTAGAACCGATGACCTTTACTTACGAAGCCCCTTAATAGCGTGCTCCTTCAGTGACTGTTCTAAATCTCTTTGATAAGAGATATTGTAATATCATGTTCTATAAATATTTTTGATTTGGTCGAATTACATAAAAATAAAATAATAAAAAATTTAATGTAATGTAATATAAACATTTTAACTTTGAAATTAAAATTAAAATAAAAATAAAAATAACCCTATAATAATAAAATAAAAATGACCTATAATATTGAGAACTTATATTATAGGAAAGGATCTGCCATCTCTATGAGAATATGAACATCGAAGATGAAAATCACTTCCTCTAAAAATGACCTATAATATTGAGAACTTATATTATAGGAAAGGATCTGCCATCTCTATGAGAATATGAACATCGAAGATGAAAATCACTTCCTCTTAGAGTGCCCCCCATACAACCACATTACATCTCAGTTTCATAATCTTTGTTGCAATACTAACCTTCCTAGCCTTTTACGATGTCAAAGTTATAGTGAGCTCGGGAGACTTCTCTCCAAGCTTTTTGAACATAGGAATAAAATCTTAAAAGAAACTAAATAATACATTACTTTAAGTCTGATAGACCAAAATTTGGTCTCAATAGACCTTAACCACCACCACCATCATCCTTGATCTACAATTTTCATTTAAAATATTATCTATTTAAAAAAAAATAAAAAAAAATAATCCCTCTTTAATAAATCCCAAATTAAAATAATTTTAAACTAACTTTTAAAAAATCACAATTTCTCCCAAATTTCATAATCAAATTTCAATTAAATAAACTAAACGTTTATTAATTAAACAACACGTTATTACTTTAAAAACAAATTTGGTTGAAATAGACATCCTTATCGATGATCGAACGCTCCACCGACTTCGTAACACTACCAATTGATGTTTGAATGTTCCACCGACTTCATTATCTTTACCCTGGTGAATGTTGGCTTGTTGGATATGTTCTTTTTTTCTTTTCTTTTTTTTTTCTTTCTGTGATGCACTGCCGTTTATCCCATATATTTTTGATGATTTAAGCAGAATCTATAAATACTATTTTATCCTCAAATTTAATTTATATATTTTAAAACTTATTAAAAAAATATTTATAATAATAAAAAATTTATTATATTTTTTTTTATTATTATTTAAAATTTATATATATTTTTAATTAAATTAAATTTATATATAATAATAATTGATGATGTTTATTTTTATAGAGATTAAAATAATTTATTAAACTTTAAAAAATAACTTTTTTTTTGTTGTTGTTGTAGTAAGATTGGAGATTTTATATTAATTCAGAAAGCACTAAAGTACAAAATAGATAGTTTTCATTGGTCTGTTCCTATTCAAACTAGTAGTATAGTCTCAAAACATTGATATTGTCTTTGTTGTTCTTAATCTGGTAAACAAATAACCTAAACCAGTAAAGAAAAACTACATAGAGTATCAAATGTGTCTAAGTTCCAAAACAAAAGATAAACTAAGTCTTGAACATTAAGCAGAGTCATATAGTTGTATTGAGGGTGTGATTAGGTAGTTGTGGATCACCATTGGTGTCAAATGAAGCAAGATCAATTCCTATGAGCTTCTTGATCACCAAATTGATCTTCCCATATATTTGCTCCATTTTCTCCTGAAGTTCAACCATACATATGATAATCTCTTACTGAGAGTCTGCTATGTTTATGAGGACCCTCCTTGTGAGGATCTTGATATCCCAGTACAAGTTAATTGTTTGCATGTATGCAAAGGCCTTGTCCCTGATAGAGTTACCTACATCAAGTGTCTAGTCTTTGGTTTCACTCTCAACATGTGCATCAAGAACAAAACAATGAGCTTGTTGGACTTGGTTTTCAATATCAACAAATGCTTGTTGAATTGCTTCTAGAAAAATTCTCCTATACCTCTCCATAGATGCTTTGGCAGAGGTATGAGAACAGGTGCCATGCAAGGAAGGGGGGATTTAAATAGGGGGAGGGGGGCATGGAGTTGACCTCTTCGGCCACTTGATGCAAGATTGGTAAGACAATGGCGAACCATAGTTGAAGATGTAAATGAAGTAGGGGATGTTCAGGTAAGGAGGAGGGGGCGAGATGAGGGTGAACAAGAAAGCCAAAGGGGGAGAGAGAAGAGAGATACTCGCAAACAGTAAAGGCGCTAAAGCATATTCACCAAGAGGCAAGGGTGAGGATTCCTTCAAAGGACATTAGACCAAGAAAAAGAATAGATAACTAGAATCCAAAGAAATGAAAAGGAGAAAACCAAGAAAACAAAGAACATTGTCAATCTTGATGTGAATTGCAAAGTAACAAAAATAAGAGATCAAACCTAAAGGATGGCACTCCATTGGAAGGATAGATTTATAGCAATAATGAAAGTCTCCAGTTATAGACATATATTGCTAAGATTGCTCCCTAAGATTGTATGTTTTCCCTTATTCCCCTAGGAGGTGCCAAACTTATATCGCTCCTGGGAAGAAAACACAATAGATGAGTGATTTTAAGTGAAATCCAACTCCTTCAGTGTGTTATGAAACAACCCTCACGCCACTGTGCTATATGATGGCTTGAAATCTACCCATCCTCGGACATGATCAAATTTCTAAGATTTCGGGTGTGTAAATCCCCACACAAGCTTACCATCCTATGCATGCACACAAACACATGAGTTTCTACTTCATATTCGTCATAGCTGGGATGATGTTCACATCGGTGGGGTGATCATGCAAGCTACTAGGTGGAGGAAACCACCCTCATTAAACCATAGTTCTACCATAATCACTTCTCATCTCGTCTGATAGACATCCTCTACGGGGATATAAAAAGGTAACATTATTGAAAATTCCTTAGAAGTTTATTTTTATGATGGAAAAGCATTAAGAGAAGTGCTTCAAGATAACCATATTTTTCTCAAGTTACATAAATTTGGTATCCAATATTTGGTTTCACTCTCAACATGTGCATTAGGAATAAAACAATGAGCTTGTCAGACCCGGTTTTCAATATCAACAATTTCTCATTGGATTGCTTGAATAATTCTCCTATAGCTCTCAATAGTTTCTCTAGCGGAGTTTTGAGAACAGGTGCCATGGAGGGAAGGGGATTTGTAAATAAGGGGAGGGAGGGCATCAAGCCAATCTCTTTGACTGCTTGATGCAAGATTAGTAAGACAATGGTGATCCATAGTTGAAGATGGAAATGAAATCAGGGAAGTTTGGGTAAGGAGGGGATGAGATGAGGATGAACATGCAAGAAAACGTGGGAAGCGAAAAGAGATACCCACATACAGTAAAGGGGCCAAATCATATTCACCAGGAGGCAGAGGTGAAGAGTCCTCTGAAGAACATCAAACTAAGAAAAGGAATAGATGATCATAATCCAAAGAAATGAAAAGGATAAAACTAGGGAAACAAAGAACATTGCCAATCTTGATGTGAATTGCAAGGTAATAGAAATAAGAGATCAAACATAAGGGATGGTGTTGTATTGGAAGAATAAATTTATAACAATAATGAAAGTATCAAGTTGCAGACATATATCTCTATTATTACTCCCTAAGATTGCACTTTTTCCTTGATTCTGCTGGGAGGTGCAAAAAATATAATTCCTTGGTAGAAAACGCCATAGCTGAGTGATTTTAAGTGAATTATAGCTCCTTTGACTTTTTACATAGAAACCCTCACACCATTGTGTTATATGATGGCTCAAAATCTACCCATCCTCGACCATGATTAAATTTTTGAGCTTTCAGGTGTGTGAATCCCCACATGGGCGTACCATCCTGTGCATTTGCATGAACACATGAGTTTCTTCTTCATACTTGTCATAGCTAGGATGATGTTCGCATGGGTGGGATGGCCATGCGAGCTACCATGTGGAGGCGACCACCCTCGTTAAACCATAGTTCCACCATCATCACTTCTCAACTCATCTGATAGACACCCTTTGCAGGGATTTAAAAATGTAAAATTATTCAAAATTCTTTAGAAGTTTATTTTTATGATGGAAAATCATTAAGAGAAGTGTTTCAAGATCACCATAATTTTGCTGAGTTAAAAGGTTAAGAAGGTTGGTAGTGTGGACAATATTTTGAAATTTAGATCTATATGATGGACATTATAAGGGAAAGTGTTTTTCATATTCAATAGTATTCAAATGACAAAGGTGATAGACTCTTTCATCCCAAGGGGTTTTGGAAATTGATCAATATCCAATTTCACTATGGTTCTATTCTTAATTTAGCAAAGTTTATTTTCTTCTTTACACTAGTCAAGATAAAGAGATGCATTTGATTTTTGGGATTTGTGTTAATCACTTCCTTATAATGCATTGATTTCCTTTCTCCTTCTAACTCCTTATCACACCACAATTCCTCAAAATTTAAATTATAATATTTTTAATATTATCCTTATTCTACAAAATGGTCTCTTCCTTTATCCCTCAATGGTATAGCCAAGATCAGGAATCCTTGTGTCATCCTGTCTTGAACTAAAAGTGCTTTTGGCTAGAGTTTGAAGCAATTTTAGGAAGCCTCATATCTTCCATGTTTTTTAATTTCTTCATATACGTTAGCTACCTAGTCATAGCCATGCTCTAAATGAGGGAAATGATTGATTTGATGAGAAGGATAGGATAAGGTGTATTTCCTTTAATTTTGATATTATAGGTTATAAATAGTTTTTGGATTTTTTTTGTCTTTCTCTGTGACTATCTAGAAATATTGCATCCCCATGCCTCAAATCCATATAATATAACAAAAGTAACAAGAGTCTTAAAGAGGGTTTCATTTTCATCCCATATTAAAAAAGATTTGTTGATTTACAATTGTTTTTAATTCCATAATCAACTTTCCACCTTCCACTAATCCTTTTCTCAATGCTATAATTCTAGTTGAACTTGTGATGGATATTAATTCCAAGATATTTGTAGGAAGGAAGTTCCTCCAAGTACTTTTTGTCATACACAAAAGTATCATATCTGATTAGTTTAAAACAACTGTATTTTCCTTTTTGGTGTCAATAGGGTGACATGTGTTATTTCCTTGAGGTATGAAATTTGGTTTAAATTTGATAAGTTAGATTGTGATGAGAATTTGTTAGAAACACACCTATTTGAGATGAAACACATTGCAAATTATTTGATAGTGTTTATGGAGAATGTTAGATGGAAGGAAAAATAAAGATCTAATTTCTAAAATATGAAATGATAGGGTGGAATTGGAGGTAATGTGCTAATTAAACCAATCTTGTAAGGGATGATAGGTAACTAAACTTCCATAATTATTAAGAGAAGAACAAAAATGTGATCAAAGATATTTTACTCAAGATCAAATTTTCCACTAGTTTAGCTTCAAACATAAAAATAGCTTAACAAGGAAATGTAATTTTAGCAATATAATGATGCATAACTAACAAAACTTTTTGAAAGTTTAGCATTTTCCAAGACTTATTATTTACAATTATATACAATATTCATTGTTAATAATTCCTTACTTATGTAGCCTAAACAATAATACATCATTTTGTGTTATGCTACATGTGTCCTCTTAATCCGTATTGCAACTTTAATAACAATATAAAGTAATTTATTTATAAACTAAGAATGTTTATGAGGTAAGTGAAAAGCTAAAATTCAAATGGTATTAGTTATATTTCTATGACAAACATCATAGAAGATTAATTGTATCATATCTATATTGAAATGTTTTATTGGCATGTGTCACTGGTTATGTTCAAGGGAAATAAATAAAGCAAATATAAAGTATTGGAAGAGACAAAATCCCTCTTCTAATGTGTGATATGCAAAAGAATGTGCATCTTAGATTCATCAATGCACAAGAGCACTACACCATACACCTAATCAAGGAGACTAAAATTTGTGGGCCTACTCACTCAAGGTCAACATGTTTGGTGAAAAAAATACATGAAGGCACTAAAGGAATTTATTAGATAAAGATAATGTGTATAGGGTTCAATGGTTGAGGGGTATATGACATATGGGTATCTTTCTCAAATAGACATATTTTAATTTTTGTGGAGAAATTTGTAATAGAATAGATGGGATTACAATTGAGTCTCCTCTTTGACCTATTATTGTAAATGTTTACATTGAAGATGTTAAGAAGAAGGTAGATGACACTTTCCTTTTCAAACCTAGGTTGTGGATTAGGTTTGTAGATGGAATATATCATAAATAGCCACACACATACGAAATATTGACTGGATGAATTCACAAACAACCTTAATTTTTAGCCTAAACACATTAAGTTTATATAAAGACATAAGAGAATAATTGCCTTCCCTTCTTGGATGTGCTCATCATAAATAATATAGATTTGTCTCCTTCCCACCAAGTATATAGAAATAGAACATTTGCAAATAAATACATGCATACCAAGTAGTAAGATAATCTAGTGCAAGAGTTAATGGCAATCAAGACTCTAGTTACACAAGCTATAATGACATTGGACAAGGAATACATGGAATCATGAATCAATCATCTTCCCTTGAGAATAATGGTTATGGTGAACATCAAATCAAAAAGAAACTTCAAAAATATCGAAGTGGAAAAAGAAAGGAACAAAGTGTAAGCATGTAAAGCTATAAAATCACTCTTCCTTCCATTAATAGCACTACAAATAATATCGCTAAGATATATATGTGTGTGCATGTGTACATGCAACCTATGGCCTTTCACCTTCCTTTTCTCCTAATTTCCATTATTTTCATAAATTAAATGGCAATAATGTCTCATGCTTTTCCAAATCCTTTTCCTTTGCCTTTGCCTATTTCCTTAGCCGTAATAAACCAAATGAACGCCCACTAGGATGTCTTTCCCAACATTCAGCTTGGAATAAGTGTCCCATTACTATGGTTATTATTTTTCCTTTATTAACTTTTATTACATGGAATTTTCACCAGGCCTATTACAGAACCCTCCCCCTTAGGGGAACACCGTCCTCGATGTTCAATGAAACCTACAACTAAGAAGACTATTGGAAGCAAAACATACTACCAGCTCGATGCAGTATTTACAATGATCAACCTGTTGAGAAGAAAACCAACATGATAACCATAATGACATGAAACCCATATCGTTTATTGGATCTTTATAACACATCTCATGGCAGTATTTACATCCATATACATATGTACATATAGCAAAAACATCGTACCAAGCATATACCAAAAACATTTTCTCAACTAGCAAATGGAGAAGGATACATAGCCCGCATCTGATCTGCCATCTCCCATGTAGCTTCATCGGGCCCAAAGTGCTTCCACTACACTTTAGCCTACTTGATTTCTCGGTTCTAGAGCATGAGCATCTTTCTTTGCAATATACACTGTGGTTTCGGCTGGAATTCTCCTTTTGGCTCCACCTGCAATACAGATCAGTTAATCACATGATCAACATATTTAGCATACTTTTTAAGTAATGACACATGGAAAACATCATGGAATTTCACTATTGAAGGTAGTGCATTTCGATAGGCTATAGGTCTGATCCTTTCAAGTATCTTGAAAGGTCCATAAAACTGAGGTTCTAGCTTGGCACATGATCCAATCCTCAAGGAACTCTTCTTGGGCTTGATGCACAAGGAGACCTATTCTCCAACGTGAAACTCCTTAAACAACGTGTTCCAATCTGCATAAATTTTCGGTTCATCTTGTGACGTCTTCATATTCTTCTTGATTACTTGCATTTCCTGTTCCATCTCTACCAACATATCTGGTCCAAGCAACACTATGTTCATTGGATCACACCAAGTGATCAGAGTATTTCAACTCCGCCTATAGGGTGCCTGAAACAAACTCATCCTTAAAGACTCCTGGTAACCATTATTATAAGTAAACTCGATCGATGGAATATACTCCTCCCATCTCCTCTATTGGTGCATCACATACATCCTCAACATATGCTCTAATATCATGTTGACCCTCTCTATCTATCCATCTATCTTCGGATGATAAGTTGTACTGAAGGCCAACTCTATCCCTAAACCTGCAAACAAATCCTTCCAAAACTTGGAATTGAACTTATCATCCTTGTCTAACACAATATTCTTTGAAACACCGTGTAATATTACCACATCTACGATGAAGACATGTGCTACATCACTGGCTGAATAAGTGGATTTCAGTGGAATGAAGTGCGCTACCTTTATCAACCTTTCCACCACAACCATGATGGAATCATGTTGTCTATATGTCCTTGGAAAACCTGTAATGGAATCCATGGAAATGACCTCCCATTTCCACTCTAGAATCAGTATCGGCTATAGTAATCCACCTGGATGCTGACACTTTTCCTTCACCTACTGACAATCCAAGCACCTAGTCACAAACTCTGCCACATCCTTATTCATATTCAGACAATTATAAGAATTCCTCACTGTTGTCAATGTCTTTTGATATCCCGGGTGTCTTGAATATGGTTTCGCATGAAACTCTCTCAAGATAGTCTTCTTGAGTTCACTACTATTTGGAACATATATCTTATTCCTAAATTTGATCAAGCCATCTGTTGTGAGACGATATTCCACATCCTGTACACTTGTACCAACAACTGTACCTGTGCCTATACCTATACTCTATTGTAACCTATGCCTGAGCTCCATGTACTTTTTATCCTACTGACCTGTTTGTAAGATCCGATCCTATAAATTTGTCCCATAATAACTCATAGCTGCTATGTGGTTCACCTATGTCTGCCTACTAAGAGCATCTACAACCCTGTTTTCTTTACCCTTGAAGTACTTGATCTCAAAGTCTAACTCACTAATTGTGGCCAACCATCTAGCTTTCCTCACATTCACATTTGGTTGGTCAAATAGGTACCTCAACCCACTATTATCACTAATTAGTACAAACCTCATACCAAGGAGATAGTGTTTCCACATCTTCAACACATGAATGATCGCTGCTAACTCAAGATCATGATTCAGATAGTTTTGCTCATCCTCATTCAGTTTTCGTGATTCATAACATACTACATGTCCCTCTTGCATAAGGACTCCACCAAGTCCTTTCTAGTAAGTATATGTGCATACCACAAACTCTGTCCAGATCTGTAATCTTTAACACTAGAGTGTTTGTTAACAACTGCTTTAATTTTTCAAAACTTGTTGCACATTCCTTTGTCCATTCAAATTTCTTAAGTTGCCTCTGTAGTGACGTGATAGGATATGAAATCTAGGAGAAGTTCCTGATGAACATCCTATAATAACCTGCTAACCCCATAAATCATCTTACCTCTTCCACATTTCTAAGTGCTTCCCACTCCATGATAACCCTTATCTTCTCTAGATCCATTGTTATGCCTTCCTTAGAAACAACATGTCCCAAGTAATGCACCTATTTCTTAAAGAAAATGCATTTACTGAGCTTAGCATACAACTGATGCTCTCTCAACAATCTCAATACTATTGCTAAATGATCGACATTCTCTTCCTCATTCTTAGAATATATCAAGATGTCATCAATGAATACAATAAAAAACTTGTCCATATAAGGACACAACACATTATTCATCAAGCACATAAAGGTAGCTAGAGCATTAGTCAAACCAAATGGAAATACAAAAAACTCATAATTCCCATACCTGGTTCGAAAAGTTGTCTTCTAGATGTCCTTTTCTTTAATGCATACCTGATGATATCTGGATCACATATCAATCTTTGAGAACATTGTTGCTCCCTTCAACTGATTGAACAAGTCATCAATCCTCGGCAACATATTCCTATTCTTGATGGTTACCTTATGCAATTTCTTGTAATCAGTGCATAATGTGAAAGTACCACCCTTCTTCTTAACAAACAATATTGGTGCACCCTAAGGCGATACACTTGGCCTATTATATCTCTTGTCAAGAATTTCCTTCAACTGCAACTTCAACTCTAGTAAATATGGAGTGCTCATCCTGTACGGTGCATTTGATACTGGTGTTTCCCGTGGTACCAACTCAATAGAAATGTCCACTTCTCTGTGAGGTGACAACTCTGAAATCTTTGATAGAAACACATCCTAAGACTGCTGTAAAACTGGGTACCTACTCAATACCTCTGTATCCTCATCCTTGTTACCTTTTTCATTAGATATATGTACTGCAAATAATACACACCCTTTTTTGCGACTATGCTTTTCCTGCATAGTTGTCACTAGCCTAATTGATGTTGCCTTCTTCTTACCCTATAAGATTTTTTGCTCTCCATTTTCATCCAAGCATTCAATGGATTTGTCATAACAATCCACCTTGGTCCTATGCAGATACAACTAGTACATACCCAACAACATAATGTATGATCCAAATGGAAATACATTCAAATGTGTTGATGTAGGCATACCATCCAGTTCAAATGCACAAGCTGTTGGCTTATTGGGGCTTGACCCAGGTTCAGAGTTGATTTAGCCAAACAAATCTCGATACTACTGGACCTTTCGGCAATAGTCCATGGAGCGCAGACTGAGGTCTCACTCGAAGTAGTATGGGAGGGTGCTAGAACTAGGTTTCCGCACCCTGGAGATGTCTGATGAGTTCAAGTGGTCCCCGGTTTGACCCTGCGCGCAAGTCCCTACGCGCACTTTCTCGAACTTCACAGCCTGATATACTACCTTCGCACAACCCTACCGAGGGGCTAAACGTTGTGCTTTGAGTTATTACCCAGGTCCTCAATTGTATTTCAATGTTATTTAATTAACTTTGCTTACTTGAGGGTTTTAAGTATACTAAACAATACAAATCATTCATACAGGTGCGTGCAATAAATAAACAATATATTTGCAAATCATATCACGCATGCAATAACCCAAGAACAGATACACAAAATTATGATAAAACTTCTCTTTATTAATTTCTTCCTCGATTATAGACTCGACTCTACTCTACGCACTCAATTGCAGAGCCTTCTCCTACTCTATGATCCAAAGACACACTTTACACTTACGACTCAATCGCATAGACTTATTCCTCTTCTCTACCCTTCTTTTCTCTTAGAGCCTTGCTCTATTTATACAATCCCATGGTCTGCAGACCATGGGTAGGTCTATCCAGCTGACATTACATTACAAAACTAGGGTGGACAACCCTGTGACTCTATTATACTTTCGCGCCCTAAGCCTGCAATTCGCAGAGCTTTACAACAAAATTCGGTCAAAACTTGGGCTTTGAGCCCCAAAACATGCTTTGTGGGGATTTCATGCCCAATAGGCCCCCAACACAAATGTCGTGACATGCCCTTGAGTCACTCTTTCGGCATGGCGATCTTTGTGCGGAGTCCCTCCAACTGTTCTCGAACTGCGCGGAGGTCAACAGTGCACTGAGTTGTTGCTTGTTGGATTTGTTGCATACGTTGTTCTGAGATCTCTGTGTCTAGAGTGCTTCTCTGCATCAATGTGTGCATCCCTTGTATGTGCACAAGCTTGCCTTCAATGTCTGCCGTGATGGTGAAGGCCTCCTTGATCCAAGGCTGAACCGCTTTTAGGACTACTTCCTTATGTCGTGCCATGTCCACCTGCTCCTTCAGTGCTTTAGCCTGCTGCATCCATGCGAGCCTCTAGGTGAGGACCATTGTCTGCGTAGTTCCTCGGACACTATCATACTGTTGTTGGAGTTCTTGTGCCTCTGTCTCTAAGCGCTGGATGTTGGGGTCCTCCTACAAAGTTGTGAGGACCTCAAGTGATTCTTCCAACATGCTGGTGCAGTCTTGCACTGCACCTCCAATTTCCTCCAATCCCACTGTGATAGCGCTAGCACATTGTTCTCTGACTTCCGCGAGAGTGGATGGCTGAACCTTTAATCGCAGCTCGACGATCTGAAGATTCAGCTCCAGCTGAACCTTTGTCATTTCCTTCCTGGCCTCGCGAACCCCTACTGCTAACCTGTAGATCTGTGTCTCTGCTAGCATATCTGTTGGGATGGCTAGCTCTGGGATGCTTCGGCAAGCATCGTCTATCACCTGCACCAGCTGTTGATTTTGTGAAACCAATTCGTCATTCTGCAAGCTTAGTTGTTCCATATTTATCTTCTGCTCACTAAGGACTTGGAGCGCACGGCTCTCCCTAGCTTGCAGCTCTGTAGTTATCCCATCCTACAACACATATAATGTCTCGTGAGGGAGGGCAACGCGACTAACACCGAGACCTTTCATTGCGCTAACAGAAGGCCTATCGGCCTCACTTGATGTCACTAGTTCCCCTTTTGGCAGCACTATTGTGTTCGTCATTCATGCACAACATTTGTATGTTTCCATGGATCCTAGTCAAAAGGGTACCAACCTGAGGGGAGCGCGCTTGTAATTCCTATAATTGCACTATGAGGTCCCCCAACATAATCTGGTTCTCCTGCATGAAATCTTGGAGAACCTCATTTGTGACATCGCGCACTGTCTCGCCAATTTCATGCAGATCACCCTTGGTTAGGGTGATCGGGTCGATGGAAAACTTCGACGCCTTGACCTTCTTCTATGACTCTGTCCATTCTGTTGGGTGTTGGCACTTTAGTTGTGTGGATGTGGTTCATGGGTCCACGCTTCCTTCTGCTGTTTCTACTTCCTCTGCCTCTTGCCCCTGCGAAGGCGTTGTTTGGCTCTCATCCACCTTCGTGGCTGTTGCCTGTGCTGCTGCTGCTACCGTGGCCTTTTCCTACTTAGCTGATTTCTATGTCACATCTCGTACTTTTGTTGCTGCTGTTTCCTTCATTTTTCAGCCAACTGTGCGATGCACAACTTGGCCTCATCTTTCTTCTTTTGTGCTGTTGAATTCTCGATTTTTGCAATGTTTGGGGTGCACCATTCTAGTAGCCATGCCTCCAAGACATTGAAAATGGCATTATCAGTGGCTACAAAGGGTAGCTTTGTCCACTGCTTCGTCAGGTCCTTGCACACCCTGATATATATGTTATACATGTCTGCCTTAAATTCTGAAAAACTCTGCAGACTGTTGTAAACCATGGGTGACAACCACGACTTATGGTTGATCCACATTCGGATGTTCATCTCCATGAGCACCCAGAAGATCTTGCTATCGCGTATCTTTTTGGCATCCTTCATGGCCCAGAGTGAAGCGTACTTCGTGGCCTCTGGTAAATCTCTGTCAATTATGGGGAATTGACTATCCTCCAGCAATTCCCTAGCTATGAGCACTATGGATAGCAACAACCATGCATAGTGGAACGTTTTTCCCTATTCCTGGGCTTTGCGGAAGTTCTCTAAAAATACTATGCAGAGGAATTCAGACTAGTTAAATTGGACCCTCTCCACGCACTGCTCGGCTAGTGCGACTACCGGCACAAGTACCTCGTCTGCGCGGCACTTGCGCATCACTTTACGACGAGGATTTGGGTTGCTATGCGTATTGCTTTGTCCTTGATGCTGAAGGCATAGCCCCTCTTCTTCTTTTCCAGCTTGTACTTCTTCTTCATGGCCTCCACGATGGCCAAATCACTGCCCTTTCCTTCTGATATGGCTGTGGGGTCTTCTCCTTTGTATGGAAGCCAGGAGACACATGAATCAAGTCTTTCGTGATGGGGATGGGCTCCTCCAGCCATAAGCACCCATCATGCACCAGGAAAAGCAACTACCTGATGATGAAAATGGATATTGGGGCGTAGTCGAAATGTGGCACCCAAAGTAGGTTCAGTAACCCAGCCTTCTCCACTCCACGCAACCACTTCCCCAGTTCTAATGTTGTCACCACCCCCACGGTGTTCTGCTTCATGAGGTTTCTGGTCTCAAGGTGAGGGAACTTCTCGTGGTTAGTGAGGTCCCAATATTCGAATTTCATGGTCGGCACACAGCGCAGGTGGGTGCTTTCAAACATGATGGCATTTGGGAGAAGAGGGGTCTGGAGCGAGCTCTTGGTTTCGTCCAGGTCCTTGGGCACTTTGGCCTTCCCTTTTCGTGGGGGGACATAGGCGGGTAGTGTTTTCACAGAGTGCCTAGGTTGAGCATCCACCTCTATGCCTTCATCTTCTTCTTCTACGATGGTAAGATCCTGCAAATCGTCTTCTTCTTCCTCTGTTTCTATAGTGACAACTTTCTCTTTCTCCTCCTTCGGTAGTTTGCTGCGCAGCGGGTTCCGTGGGGACATGCATACAAGAACCATTTCTTGTTTGTCCTTCTTGGGTCTTTGCGTGTGTAGTGATTTTGGGATTTCTGCCACAATCCCGGAACCTTTTGGAACATCCCCCACAGTTAGGGTCTATGCGGCCTCCTCGGCGGTCACTTCTGCTATCCCCATACCATCCTTAGTTGCTGTCATTGTATCTATGCTGCAATCTATCACTCGTAGATTCAGGGGCTCAATCAACGCTTGGCTCACGATACTCAAGGTTCTGCTCAATCGCTCAATTCTCAAATGACCAAGTGTTGTTTTCTGGGCATCCCTTTGTATTTTATAGCACTTTTTGAATTTGAATTCGACCGTTCCCCCCAATTCCGGTTCATTAATGCTTTCTTGGTGGCAGATTTTACCAAATCTTGATCATAAATTACGTCTTAAATGACTGCCGCCTGCTCCATTTGGCCTCAAGTCGAGCATCCCATCATGAATGGTGACTTCAACAGTGACTTTCTGGTCAACCCATGCAGTAACGCAGCCCCCCGTGCGTGGTCGTGGACCTTGTGAGTCTTTGCTTCTGCACACATCTCCAATATTGCGCAGCTCCTAGGCAAAATAGTTTATAGTCCTGCGCTCCCTTCCAACTGCCTGGAGCGCTAAGACTGTCCTTCCCTTGGCTAGTTAGGTGGCCGCACCACTCGTGTGGAGTTCCATCCTGTCCTCAGTCATGGTTCGTAGAGAATCCCCACATTTTATTGTTATGGTTAGCATCACACACTTCACCATTTGCAACGCTCTACCCTAGTCACTATGCTTAGCAATAGGTGGTCCAAGCCAAGGCATCAGACTGATCGATTCACGGTGATAGTTCTCAAACTTGTCAGTATGATCATACGCACCTTGCCTTACCATCCTAGTTTTTTCAGTGAGAAACTGTTCCTTTATCTCATCCTCCATCTTCTTGACTTCCATGTCCACTAGCACGCTTTCCTTTCTTAATCGTACCCTGTCTTCTTCAAGTTCTTGGAGTCTAAGGTTTCCCTGTTGGATTTCTTCCTCAAGTCCCATGCGTTTTGTTTCTTGCGGTAGTGTGATTTATTCTTTCCAGGCTTCGTGAACCATCGTTGATCCGAACTGGATCCATAAATAGAGATAAACAAAACCATGGTTGTACCAGGTTGGGACAGAATTCAAAGAATTTACAACAGTGATCAAAAACACCTCTAAACCAGTGGCAATGGCAGCCAGCGTGGAACGACGAGGACCTCGGTCAAAGCACGCTGATCGAGGCCCATGGAGACTGCGCAGGAGGCGAATTTGGCCCCTAGGAGGCCCGGATCGGGAAACATAGGAGGTTTTTGATGTGCGATTAGCGCTTAGATCATGCATCATTAGGCGAAAAACCCCAAATTGGAGGAGCCCCAAGCGCTTGGTCGCATGAGAGCTGGGAAAACAATGGGATAAAGGCTAAAGTGCTAAAGGCGGGACCTGCTCCAAAAACTGGCAGTATTGATCGGGGGCGTCCATGGGCAGTAAGCTCTTTTGAAGAAAAAGGAGCCACTCAGTGGTCGATGCGTGGCAAGCGGAGGAGAGAAAAAACCATTTCTTATCGCACGTTAACGGTCGAGCTAGTCAACCACGCGGGACAAGCGAATGGGGTCAGATCTGGAGGCTCCAAATCTAATGGCTAAGATCGTGCCCGATGGGAAAGAGGAATTGATGGGGGATTAAGCCACATTTTTTAAAGATTTGACGTTCAATTTGACTGCCAAGGTGGCAGAAGACTCATCCACGATGTAATGGAAAAACCGAACCGATGAAGCGAATTGGCATAGCTACAGGAGGACATGTGGCCACTCCTTGTGAGCTTGATGATGATGCTGAATAGGGAACTCCAAGCGAAGCTATAACAGGCGGTTCGACGAGAAGTGGAAGAGGAATTGAAGAGCCATGGGTATGAATGGCCTTAAAGCCATGCACTGGAAAAGCAGAAATACGACCAGAACCTGGAGAGGAGGACAGAACACGGAAAGGAAGAACAGAGAGAAGAAAGACAATGAAGCAACAACAGAACGGAAGACAGAGGACCGAGCTGACCAGAGGCAACATCGAGCACCAGAGAGCTTGAGGGATTCAAGCCATCCCAGAGAGGATCTGTTCGAACTGAGCACCACATTGGGCTCTCTCCATTATAGACCAGAAGGTCACAAAGCTGGTAAGGAAAAGAGTCTGTGTACTCTAGTGGCTTTGGGAATCCAAGAACCACCCTGCCAAGCAAATTCTGTTCCAAGAGACTCACATTGAGCTCCTTCATTGTAATTCTCTACTTCAAGACATAATAAAATAATGCCACCACTGAGAGCTGGACCGGAGACGTAGCCCTAGAGAATAGGGTGAACTCCTTATTAAATTCTTCTGTTCTTATATTGCTTACTGTATTTCTCTGCTGTTTTCCATCTCAAGTGTCTGTGTATTTGCAATCTGATCGATCTGTTGCTTAAATAACATAGACACACACACCAACATGTGAGTCTGTAATACCTTCATTTAAATAAATCTTTAACTAAGATCACTCATAGGGTGATTATCAGATCAAGTGGTATCAGATCTTTAGGCTGTAAGGTTAGACAAGCTTATGTTGGTTTAGCTGTTGAATGCTCACTAGATCAAAGCTCGAATTAGGAGAAGGAGAGTTGGTCGAAATTAATCTTGAAATTGGGAGAGTCTATCCTTGGAAGACAATGTCAGAGGAAGGTTCTATGGGGCCAGACCCTCAATTCATAGAGAGTTTCCTAGCTATAAAGTCTATGGTAGAAGAAATGTATAGGGACTTTAGAAAGCATAAGGATGAAGATTCATCAGGTTCTAAACAAGACAAAGAAGAAGATGAGTCTCATTCCCATGACCACTCAAGAGGAAAAGGGAAAGAGGAAAGCTTTCTCACACCTCTTAATAGCCCTGTGCATAATAAGAAAGCATCTTTGATCAAGCTAGATGTTAAATTTGATTTGCCTATATATGATGGAGATCTAAATGCTGAAAAATTGGACAATTGGATTAGACAAATTGATGTATATTGTAGAGTGAAAAACATTGACTCAGACAAGAGCAAAATCTAGCTGGCAAGCCTATGCCTAGGAAGCACTGCCTTGGTTTGGTGGGAAGGTAGAACTCAAGCCGACATGAAAATACATGGGAATACTATCTCTGTCTGGAGTGACTTTGTTTCTGCAATCAAGAAGCAGTTCTATCCATTGGCCTCCATGCAACAAGCCATGATGAGTTGGCAAACTCTTCGGCAGTTGAAAGGGCAAAGTGTGCAAGGGTACACTCAAGAATTTAGAAAGAGAGCATTGATTCTAGGGATCTCATTAGACTCACCATAGAATCTTTTGAAGTACATTGGTGGTCTACACAACTAAATGAGGCATACCATCCTCATGTTTAATCCCACTAGTATAGATGAGGTATTTGTACAAGCTACTCATCTAGAAGCTAGAGGAAAGAATGGAAATCCAAAAGTTGGGAGACCATCCCAACCCACTGCAAGAAAGAGCAAGGAGAAAAGAAAGTAGAAGTGGAAAGCAAGGAAGGCTAACACTGCACAGAAAAACAAACCTTCATGCACTCATTGCAAAAAGGAGGGGCATGATGATGAGCACTGTTGGATTTTGCATCCAGAGTTGAGACCTAAGAAGTCTGAGGGAAAGAAGAAGAAGAATGCTACAGCTATTCGGAAATATTTGGGGTCAGACTCTGTTGAAAATGCAACAAGATGATGGAGCTTAGTGAAAAGAAGTCACCTTCACTAAGTGGGCCCGCAGGCTATTTTTGGCGCAAAGTCTATTTTTAGACTATGCCTATTTTTAGACATATGGATCATGGTCTATGAGTTGCAGGATGCTAT
>APFE031067827.1:32526-54386 GCA_000404065.3 Pinus taeda | reverse complement strand
AAAAAAAAAAAAAAAAAAAAAGGGGAGGACGGGGGACATAACTCATTTTTACAATAAAAAGTCACTTCCTAGTAGCACAAGATTGTGACTTAGAGGGGACCCAAGGGAGCCAAAAGGGGACGCGGAAATGGAGCCCACACAGACACATGGAGGGACTGTGCAGGAGGGAAGAAACACATGGCAAGAGAGGAATTACACAGGAGGAAGTGAGCCTTGGGATTGAGAAAGGCAAAGGATATAAAGGAGAGAGGAGCCCCCTCATTTTGATCATTCTGGTTATGAGCATTTGTGATAGTCATTTCGACTTAGAGCACGCTGACTGCTTAGCTAGTCTGCAACACTGTTTAGTGCATTGAGTGTCTCCGTTCGGAGATCTCACCCTTAGCCCCAGGGAACTTCGAGTGCCTGATCGGGCAAGGTATTTCCATTGGCATTACAGAAATAGTTTCATTAGCATTTCAACAGTAGTTTCATTAGCATTTCAGTAGCAGTTTCATCAGCGTCTTTGAGGAACTACGCAGAACCCCAAGGGGGTGATTTTTGGGGGTCGGCCATTTCAAAAAAGATTTTTGGGTTTTTCTGGTTTTCTTTAATACAGTCCGATTCCAGAGTTTCAACCTTTTTTGAGGAGGGGAGCAGCCCCAAATCCTCATTGGATTTCCAACCACAATAGTGGCACGACAGTTTTCTAGCAATTGGGACGCAGATCAGTGTGAGGCCATTCGAGGAAAGCTTTCTGGGTTTTGCTAGGTTTCTTGAGTAGAGCCTGAATCCAAAGTTTTTGCTTTTTCCAAGGAGCGGAGTAGCCCCAAATCATCATTTGTTTTCTAGTAGCAGTAACAGCACAACAGTAACATCCACGCAGAGAGGCCATTCTTGTCATTCTGAGAGTATTTCTTCACTTGCCTTGTGCAAGTCGAGGTGCCATCTATCTAATCACCTCTTGTACTCATTTATTACTCAGTATAAAAAAATGGCTTAGCATTTCTCACTGCATTTCTTGTGTATCTGCTTATATTCCCGGTTTACATTATTATATGTTGTTCCACTATTCTTTTATCACTTTTGGGTTAATATATCATTTGCACATATTTGGTTGGACTTTTTGCTGGGGTTTGAGGAATATTATGGGTTAGAGATATTACAGAGACCCAAAAGCTTGAGGAAATGATGGAAGGACAACCACAAGTAAAGGAGGAAGAAACAGAGATACTAGAACCTGATCCGTAGCCTAGTCTTACCTCCTACTACAATCTACTTGAGGGAGGAAGGATAATTCCACAAAAATTTGCAATTCCACTATTCTTTAAATTAGAGAAAGAGAGAATAAGAACACATAGGTGGATGCAAATAGCCAAATCCAAAGGATTTGAGGATATTTTCTATATGGAAAACAAACCCAGAGAAATGGGTAGAGAGTTGAGTGTTGTCAGACACAGGGAAGCAATTACAAGAAGCCACCTTGAAACTAAAAATGAATTGCTAAGGAGGAAACTGCAAGAGAAAGAGACCCAGCTGGCATGCATGGCCAACTTATCCATGGAAGCATTGCAATGTAGAACACCAACAAAATCATATGGCTTATACCTCAAGGACCAATGGTTACAATTTCAAATAAAGACTTTGGCACAAAGAGGCACAATGCCTTTCCAATATTACAGGTAGTTTATGGATCTATGTGACCAAAGCACATTAGAGGATAAGGTAGAGATGGCAGAATTCTACCTACATAACATGGTCCTCATAGACATGAATGTGTGGGACCCTAATTCTATGCTAGGGGACCTCAACTAATGGCCATGGCCTCATGGATGAACCATGAAGAGTTGAGGGCAGCAGAAATAAGAATATTGATGATAAAAGAGTAGAATGAGCCATTAATGATCAGATTTGAGCCATCAGATCCCATGGCACTCATCAGCACACACAACCTATTTGCCAATAATCCTCAGATTTCCCCTAGATATATAAATGATCAGGCATAAGCCATTGCACACTTTGAGGATATACAAAGGCTACTCGACGATGACTGTGTGCATGCATGCATGAGAAGATGGAACACCTTACCACATAGTCTACATATTAAGGAATATCATTCCCCCATGAGGATGAAGGAGGCACTAAGAAGAGTGCCATTGTACAAGTGTTCCATGCAGAGGCTGAAGGTCAAATGGATTGTCCTCAAACTAAGTCCCCCACTACAGTTAGGCATGTTGGAAGGCAGAAGAGAAGAAGAAGAGGAGGAACAATGTGAAGAGATAGAAAGGAAGGAAGAATTTTATTGCAAGGAAGAGGAGACCACATTAGAAGCTTGGGATGCTAGGGAGGCCCAGGGCCATAAAAGATGAGGAGATAAACTAAGTTGCTCAGAGGATGAGCAACACCTTCACTAGGAGGTGATGATGAGCCTCATAAATGGGTAATTATATGGGCTCATTTTACCTCTTAACCTAGTCAGTTCAACCATTCTCTTAGCTTCTTGTATGATTTTTTTATTATATTTATTCTTATGGAGTGAGTTAAGTTAGTCATGATGCCATGTGGTGTAACATGTGTTTAATGCAGATTATTGATGAATTTGAAGTCAAAGTCAAGGATCCAATGGACAAATGGTAGCAATAACTCAAAGTGGAAAAAGGAGAAGACTTATAGGAGGGAATCCCCCTCATTTATTACTCCTCACTTCGAATTTCCCTTCATTCAGCTTGGAGTACAAGCAGCCAAATCATGCACTAGAAGGCAGCTGAGCAAGTGTAGGATGACTAATGATTATCTCAATTTTTGGGAGCCAAGCCTCCCTGATTTTTAGGAAGGTATTGGTAGCTTCATTTGTATAAGTAGAGAGGCCTAGGGCCTCACTAGGGTCAGATTTTTGTTCAATTTTTTCTTATGCAAACTCTGCTCCAACTTCGAGGTCATTATTTTTGAGACAGTTTCGTGTAATCTTGTTATTGTTTTGGAAATAAAGATGGAATCATTTTTGAGCTAGCACTGAGTTAGCTCAGAGGGTTAAATCTCTTGGGTTAGGGCCCAATCCAAGTAGCCAAGCTTCTCTTCACTTGTATTTGTATGTTTTATTTCAGTTGTAGATTAGGTTGCTGTTAATTGTATTTCTTGATAGTTAAGAATAGGTTGCTTTTGATGATTCAGTAGTTTGCTTCCATTTGTGCTTTTTATATTAGGTTAGGCAGTGATAAAGACAAGATTCAAAAGGCTAGCAATAGTTCCTTGCCTTGCTTCATCCCTTTGGGACCATGATTTGACGCAAAGTCCCTTTTTCAGCCCCAGAAACACAAATTTTCCTCATTCATAGGACTTCTAGTGTATGCAACATTTGGTAGTTAATAGACCAGCTTTGCTTTGATTCAAACCTTCTTCATCATGCTCACTTGTTTATTTGAAATAGTGTTCTTTCATTCTTTTCCTTGTAGCATTTATCAGCATTTTGTTTCATAGATCATAATTTAGACTAGTTTGATGCAAAACTCTGTTTTTCTAGATGCACTCATTTCATTGCTTTTTTGATCTTATTGGTTGAATGTTAGTTCCTTTTTAGTAGGTCTCTTCTAGAAGTAGGCCAGCCTATCATCCATCCCATCCTCCATCTGATCTGTGCCCTATAGGTCACCCAAGTCTCACCTTAATTCTGCCTTAGTTCCTTGCATTTTCCATATAACTTCTTCCTCTCTCCCTGAGCAAAACCAATCATCTTTCTCTCTCCTGGTGATTCTTGGTAGACCCTAGGCACCCTAACAACTCATTCCAACATTCATCCACATTTTCCACCCACTCTCACACCCTCAAAACAGTGAAAACTTCTCTCGGCCTCTTCCTGTAGGCCTCTTGTAGAACGTTGGTTTTACTCCCGTAGATTTCTTGTGTCCTTTTATAGATTTTCATGTAGGCTTTCTTTTGAAGGCTGAGTGTGGGAAAAGCCTCCAAAAGGCCACCTGAGACCTCCTAGGACCCATCCACACCATCCTACATCCTCTCAAGTCCTAAATCCACCCTCGAATGTCGCCTATTCGTTGCCACATTCACACAAAATAAGTTATATGCGTGTCAAATTCACATAGAAATACATAAAAATAAAAAAAGATGTTTTTTTCTTATTTACTTCTAGAAATATATTAGGTAGATGTTTTTTATTTTCTTGAGTAGGTAGTGGCATTCCTTTCATGGTTTTTCATAGTGCTTTATGCAAAAGTAGGATTAGTGGGTTAATTAAGCTTTACTAGGTTTGCTTTACATTTTAGTCTTTCTCCTTTCTGTAGTTAGAGTAGCATTTGTAGAGTAATCTTTCTCTCCTTTCATCACATAGAGACCTTTTTCTGGAATCCATAGAAGTTGGCTTGAGCTCCTAGTGATCTTGCGCCGGCTGACCAAGTGAGAACCTGTAGTAAGAACTAGTACTTGTGCATACAACATTGACACTTCCAAGTTTGTTACAAACTACCAGGTTGATAAGAGTAAAGTAGGTAGTCTAGGAGTTACAACATTATTGTTGCAATACTAGTGCTCACCAATGAGCATTCCCTTAATCCCGCAAAGAGTTGAATCAGAGGGTTGAAGTTCTTGGGTTAGGGCCCAACCCTAGTAGCAAATGTTCCTCTTACTGTACTTGTATGCTTAGGTTATTTCATATATTACTCGTTGAATTGATTTTTGCATTGTTATTGTTGGCCCTCAATTTTGGTCTATTTTTGCTTAGGGAAACCTACTTAATCCTTATATTTTCCATCCATTTTCCATCATATCCATCTCATTTTGATGTATTTTATGCACATTCAAGTGTTTAATTTTAATTTTGCAATTTCTAGAAGTTTTTATGAAAATTGAGTTTCAAGTGCAATTTTGGACTGAATCAGAAATTCCCATAATAGCTATATGGATGACATGTTTGTAGGACACTTGGGCTCAAGTTTGATGCATTGATGGATAGCTTGGGAACTAGGACTAAGCTAACTCCACTTGGTTCGGCCATAATAAGCTTTATTAGGCCCGGTCAAGGCTGGTCAAACATGACTAGTCACCAGAAAATCCCTGTGAAATAGGGAAGTTTTGAGATTTTATGGGATTGACCATATTTCTTGGGATGAATTGGATGAGTTCGGATTAGTTAGGTGGATATGAATAGATATGAGTGTTAGAGATAATATAGAGCAATTTGTTTCATTAAACCTCTATTTAAAGCCAAGACTTAGATGATTTGTAATGGGATTTATATGTAACTTTTGTATAATTTGAGTTGGGAGCTAATTTGAAGAACTTGTTTCATTCCAATTTGTTGTTCATGCTTGGTTGATTTACTGAAGTTGTTGTAGATAAGATTTCTTCAAGTGTGCAAGGCAAGGGTGGAGGGCCCCCACACTAAGCTAAATACACTTCTTGGTTCAATTTTCATAGCTTTCATAGATTAGTTTTTATTTCAAATGTATTTAGATGTGTGATGATTGCTGAATGAATATTGGTTTAATTCCAATCTACATATGAAGGGACACACAAGAATTTAAGTTAAATTCTCCTTCTATTTGATCTTGAACTAAAACTGAATTTCATTCTCCATTTCTTATTTGAAGTTATTGCTGCATTTCTGGTTTGAAGCAATGGTGATTGTGATATGGTAGGATTGTGAAAAAGGACAATTTGGACCTCCTCAGTTAGGAGCCTCTTCTTTTACATCTTCTGCATCCTAAACCATTGTTAATTAGTGCTCTTAGATTTATCTTCATAAAAGTAGTATTTTAGGGAAGGACAACCTGGTTCTCCTAAGTTAGGAGCCTCTTCCCTCATATATTACATAAATGAATTAGAAATTGTTAAAATAGGTTTATATTTGTAATATGTACTTCTTTAAATCTTCAAATTTTATCTTCTAAACTTGATTATATCTAATGTCCATATACAGTGGATTTGCCTCCAAGTTTTACAAACCCGGATTGATAATTAAATACTTGTGTTAATTTAGTCAATAAATTAACCCAACATTTTGGCGCCGTTGCCGGGGAGGTAATTATCAGCATAGTCAAATAGAAGATAAACAAAAACACTAAAAATGTAGCTAGTATACATTTCTCTTAGTTATGTTTCTTTATGCCTAGAAATAGAGATCCTAAGATTAGGTTTCCAAAACAAAACCCCCCAGTAAAAACATAAGAAAAAAAAAACAAAAAAAAAAACAAAAACAAAACAAAACAAAACTACAAAATCCATTTACACGACAAGATCTAAAAAATGATGTTAAAGAATAGGCTACAACACTACTCCATTCTTCAACATTTTTTCTCATCATCTTTATGATCAAATAAATTTTCATGTCCAAAATTTCATTGAAGTATATTTTTCAAATTCTGATATGAGTTTACTTCTGATCTTGTTACGAAAATGGATGCATTGGAAATTCTCTTATACTTGAGAGAACAAATTATTTTTCTAATATAGAATAGGATAGAATAGAATAAATAAACAAGTAGAATGAATTCGCAATAAGACTTTCATAATAAATTTGTTTCAAACAATTTCTTCAAATCATTGTTCGATATTCATTTGAAAGGACTATATGGAAAAATGCAGTAAGAAAAAGCCTATTTTGGGTCACCATATAGGATCATTTTGAAATCGTTTTTTTTACATATCTCTTGAAATCTATTTTTGGAATCCATTTTGAAATCTCAATTTATATCACAAATAAAAAATGATCAAAATCAAAACTAGGTCTCAAGTGAAATGTTGATGATAGAGTTAGTATAGCCTATATTTGAGGTGTCTAATGGAAACATTTTTATCTAAACTTCATAGGAAAGATATCCCTTGGAATATAGTTTCCAAATAAATTTGAATCACTTCAATCAGGTATCATATGAAAAAATTATTCTTGAAATACTAACTGCTTGTCGAAAAATCTGCAAGGTGACAATTCTAGGTCTTGACTGTTCATTGACATATTTGAAATACCAAATAATATTCTTTTCAAAACCTGTTTATATGGGAGATATATATTCAAGTCTATTTTAATCCACAATTTGAATCATCCCATTTGGAGGTGAAATTGAAAAGTTATGCCACATTTAGTGACTGCATGTCTTCAAAACAGTATAGTAAAACTCTGCCTCATAGGTCTGTTCATCACCAATTTTGTGATATCAAGCCTAATAAATCTTTAAAACCTGTTTCTCTTGGAAATACAAAAATGGATCTACTTTAATCTCCAAGTGGAATCACATTGATATGATCTTTAACGAAAAAGTTACACTTCAAATAGTGACAGTTGGTCTAGTTACAAATTCACAAGAAGTTTTATCAAACATGGCACTCATAATTTTTACCATATCATTTTAAATCATTTTGAAAACCTTTTTATACAAGGGGTAGCCATATGAATTCACTTCAACTTGGCTTTGGAATCACTCTGATTCAATATCAAACAAATATCTTGTAAACAAAATACCGCTAGGAGGTCTAGGTTGGCCACCAATCCTCAAAGAGTCAAATAAATGCATTATGTTTGTCTATCATATTTGGACTTGTTTTCTAAGCAATGCTTGTAATGATTTATATGTTTATTGGATGAAGAGATACTTTAAACCTCTCTTCCTCCATCATCTAATCTTGTATTGCAGGCAAGCACTATGTTTTTGCAGGTCATAGGAAGAATAAATGATTGAATTCCATGGATGAAGTGAATTCGAGATCAAGGCAAAAAGACATGAAGCTAATCATTAGAAGAAGCAGTCAAGTTCAGTACCATGTCAAGTCACATCAATCTCCAAAGAAGCCTTTCATATTGAATTCATATTGTTCATGATTTGAATTCATATTGTTCATCATCCATACTGTATGTTAAGCTCCATGACCAAGCATGTTGAAGTCAGGACTTCTACTTAATTCATTGATTCATATAACCTATTTCCATAAGCTTTCATACTTCCATACTCCATTACACCCCACCTCCATTCAAAAAAGAAAAAATAGAAAAAGATAAAAAATAATAAAGGAGTTTGGTTGTGAAAATCCATGAAAGTGGCACAATACAAACTCTAATTCATATTGGAAAACCAACCAGCTTGGCCAATATGAATTCTCTATTTTGTTTTACCATTTCTTCAATTTAAGTTTGCAGGAATCATCCTCCAGAATAAACAAAACTTGAGGACAAGTCTTCCCATCAGCAAGAGGGAAGGTTCGCAAAAAGATACTTAGTTGTGCAGTTGAATTGACGATGGAACTTGTATTGTTGGCAGTTGGAACCTGAAATATTTTTGAAATCAATTGCAGCGGGATCTGAAATGTTAGCAAAAACATGTATATATTGCATCAAAATGTACATGACAGAGGGGACCTGAGTTATCATGAATCAATTGCAGAGGGACCTGAACAACATCAACAATCAATGGACCAAAATCAATGAAGGATGCTAGAACAAAAGGCATAAATAAGCTTTATCTATCTATGATATTTGATCAAGACAACTTCATCCAATATTGTTAAAGAATATCAATATTCATCCAATACTACAGGGAAGTACAAGAATAGTAAGTACAAAATTTTGCTCTTGTAAATTCAAATTTTTGTAGAAATTTTTAGACGTTGTTAAAATTGAGTTAATACCTGAATGCATATTTTATATTCATTACATTTACCTTCATCTTATATCCTTTCTTTTATGCCCATTATCCTATATTCTACATTTCCATTTACCCTAGACCTAATCCAATGTACATATGTACATATTTTTCATTTCATAACCCTAATATGCCATTATCCTTATAATTGTACATTCCCTTCATATATTCCATATCCATTTCATAACCCTAACCCTAAGTATTTTTCCTCTAAGCAGAAAGGATTAAAAAGGATGCAAAAAGTTGAACCTGCAAAAACAAGGCAAGCATTAGTCCCATGGAAGTAATTTTAAACATGACCTGAATGGTCATTTTAAAATTAAAACGATATTAAAACAATATAGGAGATATAAGAGATGTGCATATTATAAAGAATACAATTCAACACAAGTAAACCTTATCATGACACATAAAGATATGGCATAAGGTTTGTTTAGATGCAATAAGGTGAAGTCATCATAGCAAATGAGAAACGATATAATGGCAATACATGTGCACACAATCTTAGCTTATGAGCGATATGGGGAACATTTCTAATACATGCGCAAAGGCAATAAGAAAAGGAAATATATGTGAAAAATATATATAAGGCAATATTTCATAAGGAAATATATGCACATTGAACCATTTGCATACAACAAAGGAATGTGTTGAACATATGCACTGTATTAAAACACAATGTTTTTGCATCCTGAAAATGGCAAATGAGTCAAAACTTTCTCAAACCTTATGGCAATACAATTCGATGGGCACGATGGTAATACGACAAAGGGTAAGGATATGCGCCATTAAATTGAAATAATGTATGAGTGCATGGTTCATATGAGAAGGAATGAGTGGTGAACAGTTGTAGGTAATGGCGAAAGTAAAAAATAAAACCATGATTTATTTTTTATACAGCAGTCACAGCATAATGAGTTGGTATGCAGAAGGATGGCCACGATGGAAGCAATCAAACAACATAGAAATAGTCAAATCAGAATTTAAACTACACCATCATCGCTATTTTGAAAGCTCAGAAAGAAAGGGAGTAACGATGTGCAACCACTTGCATTCATACAGCACAATGAAAATATTTAAACACGGTTCCAATTATCAGTTTGATGGTTATGCACGGCATACCAGACAACAGTAAATGGTAAAAACGTTTTGAAAAAACCTTGTGGGAAGTAAAACGTTTTAACAAGAGATACAACTACGGTCAATAGGTAAAAACGTTTTGACATAAACCCTGTGCGTATTAACAGCTCTGCCACTGTTAATGCTCAGAACTGTAAATTTGTTTCCATCACAACTATTTTGAAGGCTCATAGAAAACAATGAAGTGTTGAAATTAGTATATAAACTTTGAGCTTGAGTGAAAAACGTTTTGGTCAAAATCCCTGTGCGTTTTAAACAGAGCTACAACTACGCAGAACACACTCTCTCAGCTATTATGCAATGTGGCCACAGGAAGGATGCAACCATGGCAGCTACAGGTACGCAGAACAGGAAATGACTTTGAAAAATAAAAAAAAAAATTCAAACTACATTGTTATAAAACTTTATAATGTTATTTTCCATAATTGATCCTTTCATCGTGTGAATAAGCCAGAGCCATAAAAAAACGTAGGGAGAAATGCTAAGTAAAAAAGGCCTGGAACTATAATTGAATAAGCTGGAGCAGTGAAAGAAATAGGAGCAGAGGCATCGGTTTTAACATGAGTAAAAAACTAAAATTTTTGTTCACCGAGTGGTTAAAGCACTCCAACAAACTCCAAGAATTGCGCAGAAGAGGCAGTCAACAAATAAGCGAGAAATGATATGAAATACAACCATGTGGTTGCCAGAATCTCGGGATAACGCAGTCAGCAAAATGACGATACAGGGGTTTGCAACACCAGTTAACAATCCTCAGAACTCGCCAATAGCTAGGTAAACGCCAAAACTACACCATTGATTCCATAAGCTAATAAATCTAAGGGTTAGATGAACAACAGTGTATTAATGAAGTTGTGATAAGGAAACGTGATTTGGTGTAGTTGCATAAATCAAGCCGCTGGGTAAGGCATGCAAATTATGCAAAACAATTTGATATTTCCACCACATTCCGCATGCAAAACACGTCATTAACATATCTATGGGATCATATGCATATTTTTCAAAGTTGAAACAGAGCTTTTGTAAACAATGACCTTGTATGGCAGAGGAGACAGAGTGTTATTGTTTAGAGCCAAGGATGCATTTTTTGAGTGTTGTTTCATGACATCAGATTTGTATGGCCATTACGTTTGTTTCCATTGTTACACAAGGATATATATTGCATGATTTTGATTAAAAGAGAACTGTAATGTAAACGTATACTGTGTACATGAATAAATTTTGGTTGTTGTAGGGGATTGGATTGTATTTACAATCAAGGTAGTATATTGTGCATTGTATAGTAGAGGTTTTCAAAGGGCCGAGTCATTTGAGTTTTTGTAGGAAATGCGTTTATTGTTTGAAGAGCTATTAACGATGAAAATCCTTTAGTTTTTAAACTATGCAAGGGTTGAAACAAACCATTGAACAGTGAGCAACAAGTTTCTTTATGATGATTAGCACAGTGCTGAAGATTAGTTATTGAATCTTGGCTTGCATGGTGAACTATACAAGGAGTAGAAGAACAATATCTTGAGATTACATTAAGATATTTTTCTTATGTATTTCTATTTTCAAGCAGAACTTAGTTTTTTTTTACAAGAGATGTTTGTTTTTTTTTACAAAGGGTAATGATTTAAAAAAACAGTGACTTATTGTTGTCATGAGACAGTAATCAAACAAGCTTGCAATTCAATTGTTTTAAAAGAGCATCAGAAAAGAGGTAAGCAGGATACTGGAGAAAATATTTGAAGAGAAAAATTGATTGCAAATTGAATGATCATTCAATCTCAGGAATGCATTTCAATTTTTGAGAAGCTACTATTTTTCATTGCTTTTTCTGAGCAAATGAAAATGAAATTTAAAAAACGAAAACATGGGTTTTCTTCAGAATGAGCCTAATTAGACTCCATGCAAACAATTGTTTTCAAATTCATTTTTATTTGAGATATTTGTATGGTTATTTCAACCCCTATTTTGCAAATTGCATGGTTAAACGAGTGGCTAAATTGAAAGTGAAGGCCTAGACATAAAAATTTTGCTTCACTTAGGGAGATGTAAGAGCAACTCGACATTGGATACTTTGAGTAAAATTGTTGATTTAAGAGGGACATGAATCCTGTGTCAGAATGCATTGCAAAATTCAAGTTTTATTTGTCGTCTGAAGCTACTCATCCAGAATGATATATTGGTAAAGAATGTCATCCACAAGAAAAGAGAAGAAGTACATGAAAGCATAGATATCCTTTTACAGGTAGCTCAAGAGAAAGCTTCATCTTCAAGGGACAGAGCCATTGGCAGAACAGCAAGGGAGGTCAGCATACAGAAGTAGGAAAATCAATGAGACAAAGACAAGCATGAGGACATGCTTGAAGATCAGCAAGGGGGAGATGTTGGCCCCTAGTTTTGGTCTATTTTTTCTTAGGGAAACCTACTTAATCCTTATATTTTCCATCCATTTTCCATCATATCCATCTCATTTTGATGTATTTTATGCATATTCAGGTGTTTAATTTTAATTTTGCAATTTCTAGAAGTTTTTATGAAAATTGAGTTTCAAGTGCAATTTTTTATTGAATCAGAAATTCTCGTAATATCTATATGGATGACATGTTTGCAGGACACTCGTGCTCGAGTTTGATGCATGGATGGACAAATTGGGAACTAGGACTAAGCAAACTCCACTTGGTTCGGCTAGAACAAGCTTTATTAGGCCCGGTCAAGGCTGGTCAAACATGACTAGTCACCATAAAACCCCTAGGAAATAGGGCAGTTTTGAGATTTTATGGGATTGACCATATTTCTTGGGATGTTTTCGATGATTTCAACTTAGATAGGTGGATATGAATAGATATGAGTGTTATAGATAATATAGATCAGCTTGTTTCATTAAACCTCTATTTAAAGCCAAGACTTTGATGGCTTTTGTAATGGAATTTATATGTAACTTCTGTATAATTTGAGTTGGGAGCTAATTTGAAGAACTTGTTTCATTCCAATTTGTTCTTCATGCTTGGTTGATTTACTGAAGTTGTTGTAGCTGAGATTTCTTCAAGTGTGCAAGGCAAGGGTGGAGGGCCCCCACACTAAGCTAAGTACACTTCTTGGTTCAATTTTCATAGCTTTCATAGATTAGTTTTTATTTCAAATGTATTTAGATGTGTGATGATTGCTGAATGAATATTGGTTTAATTCCAATCTACATATGAAGGGACACACAAGAATTTAAGTTAAATTCTCCTTCTATTTGATCTTGAACTAAAACTGAATTTCATTCTCCATTTCTTATTTGAAGTTATTGTTGCATTTCTGGTTTGAAGCAATGGCGATTGTGATATGGTAGGATTGTGAAGAAGGACAATCTGGACCTCCTTAGTTAAGAGCCTCTTCTTTTACATCTTCTGCATCATAAAACATTGTTAATTAGTGCTCCTAGATTTATCTTCATAAAAGTAGTATTGTAGGGAAGGACAACTTGGTTCTCCTAAGTTAGGAGCCTCTTCCCTCATATATTACATAAATGAATTAGAAATTGTTAAAATAGGTTTATATTTGTAATATGTATTTCCTTAATTCTTCAAAATTTATCTTCTAAACTTGATTATATCTGATGTCCATATACAGTGGATTTGCCTCCAAGTTTTACAAACCCAGATTGATAATTAAATACTTGTGTTAATTTAGTCAATAAATTAACCCAACAATTACATTAGAAGTATTGGTGAATTTGATTAGTTTGCTTACATTTGCGCATAGATTTAATAGTATCTTTAGAGAGAAAGAAATACCAAAATGGTTCATCACATGTGGATCTTGCCTCATTCCTCCCTCCAGGGACCATGGTTTGAGGGAAAACTCTCATTCAGCCCAAAAAGACAGAATTCTGGTTTCCTATGAAATTTAGGGTTTTTCTGCTAATTAGGGCAGCATCTTTCAGTTTTCAAAGATAGATTGCAGCTGTAATTTCTTATATCTTAAGATTTGTATTATACTTCATGGTGTGTTCACAATAGGCTGCAAGTATTCCCCATGCAGGAACTAGGCAAATGAATGATGAAATTCTATTTTCTTACGTTGTTGGAAACCTTTCTCAGTTTGCCATGATTTATGGGTAAATGCCAACAATGATCTGTATATTTTAGGAGTTTCAATAGTGTAGGAAGACCTCATATTGGCAGCCCCATAACCTCACCCATCCATGATCGCAAAAATCCACTAAGTCCATAATCTGAGTTAGCATTTCATAAAGTCAACTTGCCATGCTTGTTGAGAAAATCCAACCATCATACAACTTTGGTTTGAGTTCTAAGGGATTCCTAACCAGTTCCTTGCTTTCTTCCTTCCATTACTCATCTTCACTAAGGCTTATACCACTACCCAAATCACTCCTCATGCTTTCAACATGTTCCTGTTGTAATATAAGGGATCATGTAGGTGAATTAGGAAATCATGTAGGACGACCCGTAGTGGCCTGTTTTGAGGCCTATTTGTGAGAAATGCATCATAAAAGATAGGAGAAGACCCCTGCTTTCATCCCAAGCCATCTGACCCATCACAACCATCTCTCTCCACACCTAACCCACCTGCCATCCAATCAAGAAGAATTAGCATTCATGTTTTTACCAAAATACAAAAGGAAAAAGTTTGTTATGCTTATTCGTATGCACAACAATTAAGTGCTTAATTAGATCAGGTTGCATGCTTAGGTTAGTTAGGGTTTCACATGTGTAGCTTAGAATTCTTCTGAAGCAAGGTATCTTAACATATAGCTAGATGAGTGTTGTGTTTTAAGCATATATTTCAATCTTCCTTTATTGCAATAGTTAGCATTTAATTTCTCTCAATTAGGGTAAAATTCTTCGTTCTCAATTGGTAATCAAACTTCTTCTAAATAAATAAAAGGCTGGTTTGAGAAACCCTAGTGGTCTATTGCCCAGCTCAGTAGTGACAAAAGAGTGGACCCATTACATCTATTTGTGTATACAACACTATCACCTCCAAGTTTGTACGAACCACGGGTTGATGAAGTAAAGTTGGTATCCTCAGGAGTTGCAACATTCTTGCTGCAATACTGGTGCTTATCAGGGACCACCTCCTAAACATTGTTTCTGATAATGGAATCAAACTCTTCAACCATGACATCAACCCACACTGTTTTTTGCACACCTTCCTCGAATGACGATGGCTCAATCTCTACACTCTCACTCATTAGATCCATGTATCTAGTGTGCCTATTTTGGTGACCCCCTCTGCCTGCATTGTGATGTGGGTTCTACAAAATTCTCTCCAGAATCATGAAATAATATATCATCATCTCTGGTGTGCTTTCTCCTATCTCTAGAAGTCTCTACATGAGTGGTTGTTTTGACTCTCTCCTCCTCTACAATTGGCTACTCCACATCATCCTAAGGTTCCTCCTTTGGAGCTAAAAGCTCCTTAACTACATGTAACTAAATCTCCCTATCAAAGGAACATCTCATGGACTTCTCTTCATCGGACTTCACTTCTCTATGCACCACTTTCATCTTTTTGGATGGCAGGTACACCTAATGGTTGTGAGGTGTATCAATGTACCCCAAAAATATGCCTAACTTAGTTGTTGTCTCTAGATTTTTCCTTGCATCCTTGGTAACATGACAGTTAAATGATGAACCAAAGATCTTGAAGTGTGCTACGTCTGGTTTCTTACCTAAAAAATCTTTTTCTAGTGTAGTCATCTCGAGAATTCAATGAGGACTTTTGTTCTGGAAATAAATAGTTGTGTTTCATGCTTCAACCCACAAGTGTGATGGTAGGCCCTGATAATGTAACATCGCCTGCATTACTCCCACAATAATTTTTTTCTTCCTTTTAGCCACCCCAATCTATTGTGGGTTATGAGGTGCTATCAACTCCCATCAAATGCATTTTGTTGCACTTAATTTCTTGAATTCATTCTACACATATTCTCCACCATTATTGTTTCTGGGAACTTTAACTTTCTTGCCAATATATTTCTTGACAAGTGCTTTAAATTCACAAAATATAGAAAACGTCTAATCCTTCTTCTACATGAAGAAAATTCAACACTTACGAGAAAAATCATCAACAAATAGTACATAATACTTGTGCTTGGTTGTAGATGTTGTCGAGAACAGTCCACACACATATGAGTGAACTCGATCAAGGATTCCTTGCGCTCAATTGTCTTTATCATGAAATGAATCTTTGGCGTACTTTCATAATGTGCACCCTTTGCATGTGTCTTTCTACTCTAGTGTACCCTTGGGAAATCCTATAGAAATTTGTTGCATGATATTCAAAGCTCCGTGGTAAAAGTGACCAAATATTCTATGCCACAACTCACCAATGTTTAAGATTTTCACCTTTTCTTCTTTAGTACTCAAAGCAACACAATATTCTACCTCCAATTTGTAGACGTTCTTCACTCAAATCGTGATTCACTTCACTCCTATGACTATGTGACAAAGGAAGGCCTTTCCCTTACTAAATATCACATCATAGCCATGATCCTCTAACATGGCAACAAAAACCATGTTCTACTTCAAACCTGGAACATACATCACATCTCTCAATGTGAGGGGAGAACTAAACTCCCTCTAAAAGGTAACAAAACTGATATTGATCACTCTATACCTCCCATCATATCCCATCATGATGTGCATCTAGAGGTCCTTCTCCTCCAAGTTACTGAAGAGCTCTCTATTTTTGGTCATATGGAATGAGGCTCGACTGTCCAAGTACCACACACTACCCATCACCGATGGCACCATGCAAATAATGAGGGTGAAATAAAATTAAAATTGTGAAGCAAGGGCTTAACTTTCCACTCCTCCTGAGGGCTTCATACCAAAATTCTTGTGAACACACTTTGTGGCATAGTGTACCAGATCGTGACAGTGAAAACATTTAATTTTTTATATATCCTTCTTTCCACCATGAATGGAATCTAATTTGGAATGGGATGAATTCCCCTTCCCTTTCTTCACCTTTCTAGCTAAGGCACAATTCTCTTCATCATCATGCTTAGATGGGGATCTGTCTATGGTGCTCCCCCAAATCTCTTCCTATACCAATTCGGACCATAATTGCTCCCACTCTGGTATCTTCTCCCTCCCATTAACTGAGTCCTGGTAGTTGTTCCAACTCTTGGGAAGTCTTAAAAGTGATGGGTTCACTAAATCATCTTCTACAATAGTAACCTTGACACTTCCAAGCTCATCCTGACATTGGGTGAACTTGGTGAAGTACTTCAGAATTGAGTCACCCTTCTATATCTTGATCTTTCTGAGTTTTACCTTAGGTGCCAGCTTCCTATGGTCACTTTTTTTTTGAAATAAGTCCATAAATGCCTTCCACATTGGAAATTGAGTTGCCTTACTGTGGAGATTCCAAACAATATGATATCTAACTACTTCTAGGATAATCCTTCTCACCTTTGCCACACACTTTCTCCATTCTTCTAGATCTTTAGCATCAGAAATTAGAGGCTTCGAGATATCATGGTCTATGAATTCCATCAGCCTATTGTCTTCCAACACTTCCTTCATCCTATGCTTCCAAGCTATGTAATTCGAGATACCCTCAAGGACATACTAAATTCTCAAATCGTAGAATGACATCTTACTAGATCTGAAGTATGAAACTGGAAATATGATTTCACCTACTCAACAAACTCATATTCTCCTCTTCTATAGTGATTTTAGCTCTGATACCATGTAGAAATTTCTACAAATCTTACTCTGATACCATGTAGAAATTTCTACAAATCTTACTCTGATACCATGTAGAATTCTCTTGTAGATTCAAGCTGTAAATTGTGATATGCTAAAACAATTGACTTGAATCTACTCTACTCATTAGCAAAAACAAAAATTGATTGATGAAATCACGAAGTAGAAAAGGAAGAATTTAAATGACACATAACACAATATTTTTTAGGGGAAAGCCACAACTAAAAACCCTTGCTATCTATATATTGCATTAACCAAAAGATCTGAGAAGAAAATACAATGCTTGTTCAATCTGAACAATCTTTGCACAAGTATAGTCTATCTCACTACTTCACAAACCAGCTCAAACCAATATTCAATGAAATATAATGCCTGCCAAGCCTTTACTTCCTTGCATTGTTTCCTTAGTAATTATTCCATATTTAATTGGGAAATTTCTCACTCATAACTGCACAATCCATCCATAGGTCTTTCTCTGATTGCATGCACCATTGGTTTAATTTAGATGATTTTACAACTAATAGTACACTATCCCTAAACTCTATTCTCAATTGGGTCTTCCTCTGATTGACATGCAAGAGTTATTCATGAATGAATTATCAGTTATCTAATTTATCACTACATGTGAATTAAATCCAATTTAATTCACTTAACCACTCACTAGTTCCTCCAATAGTTAGAACTAGTTTAACTAAATTTAACTCAGTTAAACTGAATTAAATATTTACAAATCAATAAGAAATCAACCTGGGCCCCTAAAATTTAGGGACCACTCTATATGACTCTAGATATACTTCTAACTCGAATTTATTGATCCAACTAAGTTAAGTTCTTAGTTAACTACTACAAGCTCCTATGAGAAAATAATTACAATTTAATTCCCAATTTAATTCAAGGAAAATTTAAATTAGGATTTTCTTGATACTATTTGTTACAGATCCATTTGGGCATATTACTCCCATCATCCATACCAATGTTTTAGGGCTCATAAAACCCTAATTTTAGTTGCTATATGCTCTAAAAAAGTCAACCTATTGAATGCCTCCTTCCCAGACAGTTTCATGGCCTGAAGACATCCTGAAATAACTCCTTAAAAGACCTACGTAGATAGGCCCGTGTAAGGGTGCTCTACAGAGTACTTAGGGCCTCTTTCACCTGCGTTGGGCGAGATTAAGTGAAATTCACATAGGATTATGGGAATATTCTTATCTTTTGAGCCTTCTAGAGGATTCCCACACTTATCATCTCCTATGATCCCGAAAATGGACAAGGAATGAGTTAAGTAACCTCCTATCCTCTCATACCTTCCTTCATGGAAACTAACTCTAAGTTTGGAAGGCCATTCACTATCCCCATTTATGACAAAACCTCCTCCATCTTCATATAAATTGAGCACTCATTTAAGTCAGCAAGGCCTGGAATTTGATGAATTGTAAGGAGATAATGTTAGTTTGAGATTTGAGACTATTGTAAGTGTTGTTATGCTTTCAGAATGCCATGCTTATTATGTGATGTGGATGGAACCAAAGCTGGAGGAGTGACTTCAAATCAAGCTTCATGGTTGTAATTCTTCCTTCTATTCAATAAACTATTTGCAGCTTTTTCCATATGCTTATCTTGATATATGAATGCTTATATGTGTGAATGTATCTGATTCCATTTACTTATAATCAATAGATCTTTTTGTTTGATTGGTTCTTTGTCTTCTGTTGATGTTTATAGGTACTTATAAAGTGTGTTAAGTATGGGAAGAAGCGATGGGACAGATACAAAGGAGACAAGAGGAAAGAAAAAGTACAAGTATGTCCTCTCATTCTCTTTGTCTTATTTATTATTTATAGAAAAAGGTTAAAGTGATTTAAACTGTTGTTCTAGATATGGCTACTTATCTAGGGAATTAGTATTTATCCGTAGATACCAAATTCTCCAAAACAAATTGGCGACTCATCATAAGTAGCTTATCCTCATCGTAGTAAATCCTAGTAGACTTTACTTGCCTTCATTGATCTTGTTTCAGCCTTTTTAAAGTGTTTTTGGTCAAAATTTGCACTAAAATTCCTATTCTAGCAATATGTTGTAACCAGAGCACCCTTTGTTGGAGCATAGTTGTTATAAATTTGCACTAAAATGACTATTCTAGCAATATGTTGTAACCAGAGCACCCTTTGTTGGAGCACAGTTGTTATAGACAATTTTGGGCACTTCAACCCTAATCATAAATGTCCATAAACTAAGGGTTCCTAAGTCCCTAAAAGTGTTGCTTCACTGCCTAAAGGAACAAGGTCAGCTGATTACATCATCTCCCAAAAGTTCTCCACTAAAAACTGCTCACAAATGGTCAAAACTAGACCATACTGAAACCCCAATGTAGAGGGTGTGACCTAGTGTATAGGGTGTGATGCATACTGAATGGCTCCTCTGTAGGGTGCGATGGTCAGGAATGGACAAATGGCAGGGACAAAATGCGAGGTGGAAGATCATGGAATCTTCCATAAGCTTCCCCTCTGACACTTGCCTCTCTATTTTCGACCAGGGATGAGTCAAAGATCATCATTCTCCAAGTGGAAGCAGGAAATATCAGTGAGAGGACACTAATCACGATCCCAGAAGATGACTCACCTCACTATAATCATCTATATATGGATCCCTCATCACAGAGATCCAGAGGCTGGAATTTTGTATCTTATAGAGAAGTGTTGTTGGTTTTCTGGTGTACATACATAGTGTTGGGTGATCTAAGCTTTGCTTGAGGTGAATAAGGGCTTTCTAGTTGGAGGATGATTCTGGGTCAGAACATAGGGTTGTAATCTTCTTGCTACTTTTCATGTTAATAAAGCTATTCAAGTTTTCCTCCATATTCTTGTGTACTTGTTTATATATGCATTTGTATGGTTAACACACATCTGATCCTATATTATTTATGAATATAGATCGTTGTTTCTTCGATAGTAGTATGTTGTTGTGATTCCACAGGTGCTCTTTGAAGCTGGGCAGACAAAGCAGAAGCATCAAAGCTCTATTAGGAAGGAGAGGAAATCAAGCGCAAGACTAAGGTTGGTCTCCTTGGTTCTCCTCTTATCTATTTTCATAAAGGAAAGCGAAAGTAGACTTTACTTGTTTGTTTCTAAGATAGCCACCCATCTTAGTGGGAATAGCAGCATCCGAGTGGACACTATTCCTGGTAACAAAATGGTGACTCCGCTAGGGAGCGACTAGATTGTTTGTTAGCCTATCTATATTTGTTTCTTTTATAAACTTACAAACGGAGCCTGAAGCCAAGCTAGCTATCCTTCGAACTGCATTTGTTATACAAATGAAAAGTAGATCAATGCTACTTTAGTCTATCTCCGGGTTTTGTTTATGAATAAAACAATCGATCAGCAAGCAATCTAATTGCCCTAAGTGGTGTCTCTAGTAACCTCCTTAGATCACCCCTGTGTTTTACATATACTGAACATTACTTACTCAGCCTAAATCCCTGAACTGAATTGCAAATTGTGAGTGAAAACTTGTTTAAAGTCTCGCACTAGTACCATCGCACCCTGTCTTCAAGGCAGATTATATGCATTGCACTTCTCAAGTGCAGTAGGTGCGTTGCATACTGAATTTACGGTGTGACAAGTGCGATGGTCAGGGAAGGTTAACTTTACCTTTAGACTGTGGTTTTTTCTCACTATTTTTAGTCCTATTCAGGAGTTTTGTTGTCTGTAGTCAGTGTATCACTGTGAAAACCCCCTTATCTTGCATTATTCCACCTCCAAAGTGCAAAGAACTGTAAGTGTTTTTATGTATTGTGCATCATTTTCAGTTCTCTTTTGAAAAAGGTACCATAGTCGAACTGTCATTTCTGGAACTGAAAGTTTCGTAGCTGTCGTTTTCAATTTTAGAAGACAAACCCATTGTTCTTGATAGTCGATTATACAGTTACTATTGCATATGATTTGAATTAGTAGTTTTCAAAGTGTCGAAAAGCAATTTTCATTTCAAAATCGCAAAGTGTCTCTTTTACCTTCACTTCATTTTGAAAAGAAATTTGTTGAGTACTATCCGTTGAAAATAATTCAGATTTGCATATAGCTTTCTTATCATCATTCATACATTAAGAAGGCTGAAAACAAATACATGCATGTGCATTTGTATTTTGATTGCTTGGTTTGATTTAGGACAGTGCATTTATCGTGTGCTCTGTGTTCTTTGCAGAAAGATTCTTAACTTTCTTTCCTTAGTAGCTAGGATTTTCATTGCCAAAAGAAGATCAAATGTTTGTTTATCATCTTAGGCTACATTTTAGGAACTGTATACACATAACGCAGTGAACCTGAAAGGAAAATTTTTAAGCAAGATCAACTTAAAATAAATTTAATGAATCTAACAACGCTTTGGAACT
>APFE031067827.1:1704-32293 GCA_000404065.3 Pinus taeda | reverse complement strand
TCCCACGTACTGTCGAGTATATATTGGGAGACCACAATAGGCTGCATCCTTTATCCTTAGGAAGCCATGTCTACCGCCTTATCGATCGCAATGCACTGAACATAGCATTCAGGAAGATTGACTGCCGTACCGTAAAATGTATTCTGCAGTTTTGCGATTGGTTTGGTAATCCTCTCTACCTAGATCTCTAGAGAAGTCCATTTTTCTCCTTTTCAGACTCCTTAAAGGAAAAGGTCCTCTGAGTGCTTGTCACTTCAGGCTCAATAAAAATCAAAGGCGACTAGATTCATCTTTTGTTTTTTCTCGACTCTTTAAAATTGAAAAAAAAAGTTGTGTCAAAGCGTCTAAAATTTATTTTAATCAGAATAACATCACAAATTCCCCCATTGGTCTTCAGGTTGAGAAAATGGAGTCTACCAACCAAGGATTCCCTCTTGGAGGAAATCCTAGTCCCTTCTCCTCTTGGGGAGATGTTGGTGCACCCCATATGGCCACTTTGTCACTTCCAGGGTTGACAATTGGTTTGCCTGTCTGGATCTTCTCTACCTCTGTCGTTCGGAGTCCCGTAATTCCTGAACAGTCAAGTCAGCAACTAGATGACACTAGAGTTGCCTCTCAACCTTCTACTTCATTTGATTCTCCCTCTCCTCCTTCCTCTTCGCTTGATAAAGCCGGTAAAGCTAAAAATCAAGTAACTGAGAAGAAGAAGAAGCGAAAAGAGAAAAAGGAAAAGAAGAAAAAGGAACCAAAATCGAAAGGGGGCAACCAAGCATCATCTAGTGAAAATCCTCACACAGCGCCATCGAAACCTAAATATCCTTGTGTCAATTGCAATGGAGACCACTATCACCGAGATTGTCCCTGCATCCCTCGAATCTTGAGGGGCTGGTCTCCTCATTTGCACAATCTGGTGGCGTCAACCTCTGACGATCATGTTCAATGCACACCATCAACCAATGAAAGTGAAGCACATGGACAGAAAAGGAATCCCAGATTTCCTTGTAAGTTGTGTGAAGGCAATCACGCCGTCCAGCATTGTCCCTTCCTTGACGAGGCTAAAAGAGTTTTGGATGGCCATCCTGCTTCACCGCTACGGCTCCCTCCTGGATATAAAAAACTCTTGCCAAGTCCTCCACCGGTTGAAAATCCGGCTGGCCCGTCATTATGGTCAGCTGAAGCGTCTATCATTGAAAATGAATCCTCTAAATCCATACCAGACGAAAGTCAAAAGGTAGAGATGGAAGTTGACCCAGTCTTGCCTTCAAAGTGTTCATCTTCGAATGATACCGTCACTAAAGAGAAAGAGAACGACACCGTTCAAATTCTTTTCATAAACACAGATTCTGATGAACTTGGGGGCAGTCCTCCCATTCCTTTGTCACAGGAAGGATGTTCATCAGAGTCATATCCGGTCATCTATTCGGTCCCACCACCAAGCAACCTAGTCGTTTCCTTCGATTGGAATCTACTAGGCAAACCCCATTTACCAGCTAGTGTACCATTCAAAATCATTGTACAAGCTTACATAATGGTTATGGCTGGTACAATCATCGATGAGGGGGCTTCTATGAGTATCCTTTCCTCAACTTCTTGGAAAGCGCTTGGTTCGCCATCACTTTTGCCTGAAATGAGAAATCTGACAGGGTTCGACAAAGGAACCAGTCGACCTTTAGGGATCCTTTAAAATGTGCCCATTACTTTGAGAAGGAAAACTATTCACATGAATTTAATGGTAGTTCAAGGACCATTAGATTATAATATAATCCTTGGATGAAACTATATCTATTGCATGGGAGCCATCGTCTCCTCACTCTTTAGAGTAATGTGTTTTCCACACGAAGGCAAAATGGTCAAGCTCAGGGACCAAATGTCATTCTCTGGTTCACATATCGCAGATAGTCAAATTCCATCCCTAAATGGTCTTTTCACGCAAGGAATGTCTCATCGATCTCCAGTCCATCCACCTGATGAGCGCGAGTGATTCAGGAGGATGTGACTGAAACCCAGGGGACATGCACCGTGGTCTATTTCGGCAGGGAAACCTTGGGTATAGAGGGGGTTTCCACGAGGGATATATGACTAGTCTCAAACCCGTCCTCATAGGAAAATGGGATTAGGCTAGAATAGGATACCTTCGTTAAGGTTATGCTAAGTAGCATGCGGTCGCACCACTCCCCTTTGTTTATTTTGGTAGGCATCGCCAAGGAAGCTTTCTATCTGTTATGCAGATGAAACTTTCGAGGTAACCTAGAAATTTTTCGCTATACCTGGGGGCATGCAAACCTTTCCGCATGCAAGCGAAGAGTGGCTATTTATTTTTTTTAATTTGTAAGACCTCTAACCCTTTGAACCAGTAAGGCTAGTCGTTTCCTAACTTGCATAAAGAAAGGATTCGGGGCAAATATTTAAAGATGTAAGCCCCTTAAAAATAGCATCTTGAATGAGATATTCTTATCATACAATTGGCGAGAAATGTTACCGCAGGGTTCAAGCTCGTTAAAAAATAAACCCCCCATGAGCAGTTTTAGCGCATAGTTCAAGCTCGTTAAAAAATAAACATAAGTCATGAGCAAATGTTTCCCCCAATGTTTAAGCTCATTAAAAAATGAACCAGTAAATAACCATTGGGAATGCCTTATCGCCAGCTTTTGAGCCTTGGTCGTGTTCTCATCATCACCTCCACTCTGTTTTTAGCCGATTATTCACCCCCATATGATTGTTTACCCCTTTGAGGAACCTCTGCGAAGAGTGATTCTATTAGCAATCCTTGTGACACTACCATGATTGGGAAATTCCAAATCTTACCTGGAATCAGTTGGCACCCAAAATCATCACTCGTTCGTTGAAAATGAGTCTTCTTTAAGCTCTTTTCAACTAACTCGTAAAATATGAAAAGATTGTTGAGCGATTGGCCTCTCCGGCTCGTTAAAGTCATCGGAAGTGCTATCCCTCCTCTAGATTTTAATCATTTTGGAACTGAGGGATTATTACACAAAAAGATTGAGCGCTTGTCTTGTTCGGCTCATTAAAACTATCGAAAATTCATCCCTTTTTTATTATTTTACACTTTTTCAAACTTAAGGGATTGCATGACGAAAAAGGATTGTTGGAGTCTCCTTTGCATTCCTTTCAGACTCTCTAAAATTTAAAGGTACCGAGTTATCTTTTTTGTTAAACTCGTTAAAACCAAATAGCAACAAACTCGTTCGTATGGACGATAACGAGTTTCACTGTCGCTAGGCTTGCTAAAATATAGCGACAACTTTGCCTGAAGGGTGGATTATAGAACAAGCATATGTTATCCTCCTCAAGCTTGACAAAAATAAAGAGGTACTGGTCAGCAATGACTGGGGAAAATTGGGAAGAAAACTTGAAAAAGCTTTATTGGTAGCAAGTCGCTGTTGAACATGACACTTTCCTTCCACATCCATGTTGGGTTGGGTTGTTCCGTTCACTGGTCATCACCATTGGTCCATCACACCATCCATCTTTGGGGTTAACACTACCAATCCATCGTCATTGTCGCCGATATATTCAAGAGAAGTCATTTAGACAATTCACCTGACTCACCCATTGCAATACATTCATGCTCCATTCCTTCATGACTGCCACCCTGAACCCTATATTGTCAGATTGTTTTCACCTCCAAAATCATTTGCTTCATTCCGTGTCGTTGATGTGGGATTCATTAAGGCCCTCTTACGATGGGTTGCTTCTTGTCAACATTAGCTCATTATCCAAGAAGTTGACTTAGGAACAACCCTTTCAGTACTTTGAAGCTTGCATGCCTCAATGGCAAGTTTCTCACTTTCGGCGACAGGTTTACATCAATGGCCTTCGACCGAGGGACTTTACATGGTGTTCAATGCCAAGTCCTTTTTCACACCATGTGAATTGTACTATAGTACCTTGAGGTTCATTGTCATTATTGGTGATTCCTCTCGCGCCTGTTAACAACTTACATCATTAGCTGGTAATCAGGCAATGTCTTTCCATGTTCGACTCCAAAACATTTTTCACATGGATCGAATTGTACTCCGAGTGAAGATTGAACAAGTTTTGAAGACCCCAGATCTAGTTTCATCCATCCGGGCTGTGATATATTTAGGAATATAAAGAAATCAAGTGTACATCATTATCGAATAGATGATCATCCAAATCAAAGGATGATGAGTCAATATCATCAGTCTGTCACACAGATGATAGTCTATCCTATGTACATGAAAATGAATTTATAAAGCTGAGCATGGGAATGCCTGCCTCAACTAGATCATGAAAAAATGTTGTCAAAATAATGAATTGTATTTTATCTTATTACAGGCCGCCTCCCATCTCGAGAAAACTTCGGATCCTCATAGTAAAGCATTTCACCCGACATCAGAAATATTAAATGATCTCATGCTTTAGGGGGCAACTGTTATAGACATTTTTAGGCACTTCAACCCCAATCATAAATGTCCATAAACTGAGGGCTCCTAAGTCCCTAAAAGTGTTGCTTCACTGCCTAAAGGAACAAGGTTAGTTGATTACATCATCTCCCAGAAGTTCTACACTGAAAACTGCTCACAAATGGTCAAAAATGGACCATACTGAAACCCTAGTGCAGAGGGTGTGATGCATATCACCTTCCCAGTGTATAGGGTGTCATGCATACTGAATGGATCCTCTGTAGGGTGCGATGGTCGAGAATGGACAAATGGCCGGGACAAAATGCGAGGTGGAAGATCATGGAATCTTCCAGAAGCTTCCCCTCTGACACTTACCTCTCTATTTTCGACCAGGGATGAGTCAGAGATCATCACTCTCCAAGTGGAAGCAGGAACTATCAGAGAGAGGACACTAATCAAGATCCCATAAGATGACTCACCTCCCTATAATCATCTATATATGGATCCCTCATCCCAGAGATCCAGAGGCTGGAATTTTGTATCTTATAGAGAAGTGTTGTTGGTTTTCTGGTGTACATTCATAGTGTTGGGTGATCTAAGCCTTGCTTGAGGTGAAGAAGGGCTTTCTAGCTAGAGGATGATGCTGGCTCAGAACATATGGTTGTAATTTTCTTGCTACTTTTCATCTTAATAAATCTATTCAAGTTTTCCTCCATATTCTTGTGTACTTGTTTATATATGCATTTGTATGGTTAACACACATCTGATCCTGTGTTATTTATTAATATAGATCTTTGTTTCTTCGATAGTAGTATGTTGTTGTGATTCCACAGGTGCTCTTTGAAGCTGGGCAGACAAAGCAGAAGCGACAAAGCTCTATCAGGAAGGAGAGGAAATCAAGTGCAAGACTAAAGTTGGTCTCCTTGGTTCTCCTCTTATCTATTTTCATAAAGGAAAGCGAAAGTAGACTTTACTTGTTTGTTTCTAGGATAGCCACCCACCATAGTGGGAATAGCAACATCCGAGTGGACACTATTCCCAGTAACAACAGTGCTCTGCAGAGCACCCTTGGCTTAGAGATAGTGCTCTATAGTGCATTGTCTCCCATTCAAGGTTGCGTTGATCCTCCTTAAGCTAAAAATTCTACCTTTGGCTTGATTTTTTCCAAATTTCCTTCTGAAGTGGCTTTCTGAAAGATCAATGAATGTTATGTCTCTGAAATCAACATTGTATTTCCTTTGCTAGCCCTACTTTAGCTTTGATTGATTAATGTTTCTTAAATTATTTCTTTGTCATTATCAATTCATTTTCAAAGTTAGATTATGGTCGATTAATCTTTGTTCAAAAGAAAGTGTCATAAAAGTATTCATTTCTTTCGAAAAGGAAGTGTCGTAAATTCTTCATTCTTGCAAAAAGATTGATTGATTGTATGTGCATTAGTTTCATTTTGTTCATTTTAACATTAAGGAAATTGAAAAAGAAAAAAAATCATCGTTCATATTGTAGTTTGTGAATGCTTGAAAGGAATAGCTAGGGAAGTTGCATTAGATGTGCCCTTTGCTCTTTGTCAAAGATCTGATTTCTCTATCCCTACTAGCTAAGGTTTTCATTGTTCAATTGAATGAGAAGAATGCTTATCATATTAGTTGAATTTTAGGAAATTACAAACATACATCATGTGATGAACCTTGAAAGGAAAATTCTAAAGAAGCTCAACTTAAAATTTATCTGAATTAACCTAATGGAGCATTGTCACTTAACGCAAAAAATTTAGAGGTTATAGGCTAGAGACGTGTTCCAACATCATAAAACATAGCAATTGTCACTAACCTGTCTGCAATACATTCCTAGTGTGATACCTCATTCCATGTACATGAGTATATCATAGCTTGTCCATGTACCTTCAGGTATATAGTTCGGTGTTACAATATGAAAGTATATTGGAATTCTCTCATTGTGTAGTTTTGCTTAGACAGCACTAATATGGATTGGGTCTCCACGTACCTTCCGGTATATATGGGATGACAAGACTAGGTTGCTATTCATCCTCAGGTAACCAAGTGAGCCACCTTGTAAACTGTGATACACCGAACACAACATTTGGGAAGATTGCCTGCCCATACTTCTTAGTTCACTGGGAGGTAATCTGCAATTCATAGTTACTTGGTAATCCTTTTGCCTAGATCATCCCTCTTTTGTTTTGTTTTTTTATTTTGATTAAAATAAATTTTATTGACTACAGATAACATCCTCCATGCTCGCTCCTTAGTTGATCTTAGGTTAAGACATATGGTGACAAATCTGAAGTCTACCGATCAAGGAATTCCTTTTGATGAGAGTCCTAATCCTTTTCCTCTTTCTGGAAATATTGGTGCTCCTTATATGGCTACATTGTCCCTTACAGACTTACCATTGGCTTGTCAGTATGGTTGTCTTCAACCTCCTTGGTTCAAAATGTCGTGATTTCTCCGCAATCGGATAATCCTCCAACTAGACAAAATCAACCTCCAGTTGATCCTAAAGTTGATGCTTTGCCTTATTCCTCAGTTGTTTATTCCTCCCCTTATTCGTCTTTACCTAGTGAAAGAATTGGTACTAGTAACCAGGTGGCTAAGGAGAAGAAGAAGAAGAAGAAAATTTAGTAGGGGGCAACCAAAAAACCATTGCTTTGAATGTAACTTCTAATGAGAAATCATTCAATAAGCCTCACAAAGTTTGATATCCATGCAAACTTTGTACAAGAGACCATCTTCTTCGAAATTGTCCTGATATTCCATAGATCTTAGAAGAATGGTCTTCCTGTTCACATGATCCCTTGTCATCAGCTTCTAGAGATCATGTTGGTGACACACCATCAACTAGTGGTAGTAAAGTTCATGGAAAAGAGGGTAAAGTTAAGTTTCCTTGTAGGTTATGTGAAGAGAATTAGCCCATTCACCTTTGTCCCTATCTGGATGATGCTCAAAAAGTATTGGATAACTGTCTTGCTTCACCGCAACGACTTCCATCTGGTTATGAGAGACTCTCCCTTAATCATTCATTAGTTGATGAATTGACTCACCAAAATCAATCATCAGTCAAGCCCACTCTCTCTAAATGTGAATCCTATGAGTCTATACTTGAGTAATCATAGGTCGAGGAAACAGTTGACTCAATTTCACCTTCAATTAATCATACCTTTCTCGTAGAGAGTGAGTATGATACCACTTAGGTTCTTTTTGTTTCTTCAGATTCTAATGAGCTTGTAGGCAACCCTCCTATTCCATCAAGACAAGAGGAAAATCCTCCCGTTCTTGTAACTCAAGGGGTTAATTCTCCCGTTTCTATGATATCCCCTCCATGTAGTGTGGTCACTTCCTTCAATTGGAATCGACTAGTAGGATGTCATCTTCCTTCTTATGTGCCTTTATAGATGAAGGTGCATCAGTGAGTATCCTTTCCTCTACTTCTTGGCAAGCGCTTGGTTCGCCACCACTTGTGCCAGTTACCCAGAATCTGTTGGTTTTTAATAGAGTAACCAGTCAACCATTAGGGACCCTGCCTTAGTTACCTATTACTTTGGGAGGAAAAATTGTTTATCTCAATGTTATGGTAGTCCCAAGCCCTCTAGATTACAATTTACTTCTTTGGCGTGACTATGATTATGATATGGGAGCTATTGCTTCAATGCTCTTTCGAGTGATTTGTTTCCTGCATGAAGGCAGAATTGTCGGTGTTGACCAACTTTCATTTCCCTATCCAAATATGGCTTGCAATCAACCATCTTCCCTAAATGGTCCTTTTGTACCAATGGTAGCAGCCCTGCTAGGGGTTAATTATGTGGCAACCCGTTCCATGCCTACATCAACTAGCGATCAATTCAGTGATGTTGTACATTATGAACTGGGGGCATTAGAACCAGAGCTCTATAATGGGTTCCTTGCTATGGATCCCTTCCAAAGCATTATTATCCCATCTAATGAGAACCTCTTGGAATTCATGAGCTCTTATGAGTTGTGATCGAGGAAAATGAGGATAGTTCTTTTACTATGTCAACCTCATTAAAAAATGAAACAACTCCCATGAGGAGAGTTCCTTGTCTTGTGTCGAACTCATTAAAAAATGAAACCAAGGATTTTAGGATAGTTCTTGGTCTTGTATCAACCTCATTAAAAAATGAAACAAAGGGCATGAGCATAGTTCCTTGTCTCATGTCAAGCTCATTAAAAAATGAAACAGAGAATATGAGGATAGTTCTTTTACTGTGTCAACCTCATTAAAAAATGAAACAGGTCCTAAAGCATAGTTCCTTGTCTTGTGTCAAGCTCGTTAAAAAATGAAAGAAGGAATCTGAGTAGAGTTCTTTGTCTTGTCTCAAGCTCATTAAAAAATGAAACAAGTTCCCCTGGATAAAGTTCCAATTTGAGTCTTTGATTAGATCTCGTAAAATCCCAGTCCATTTTATCACTTGATCTCATACATGAACCTTCATTCCATCTACTCAATAGCCACGAGTAGTCTGCTTAGGTGAATCTAATGAAGCTTGGGGGGCATGCACCTAGAATCGAGTCATCATGTTGGGGGCATGTAAACCAATCTCAGGCATAGTTTTCATGATTCAAGCTTGTGTATAAATGAAACTGAATTCAAGCATAGTTCTTTGTTTCAAGCTTGTGTAAAAATGAAACTGAATTCAAGCATAGTTTTCATTTCAAGCTTGTGTAAACATGAAACTGAATCCAAACATAGTTCCCTATGGTTCAATCTTGTGTAAAAATGAACCCATCTCCACTTTAACCCTCATGATTTTCATTCCATTAGCCTCTTCTATCTGATGAGCCTTCATTTTTCTCCTTCCATTGTCACTATCTGCTTGGCTGATCATACAATTTCACTTGGTTGCTTTACCCTTTTTGAGGAACAGTTGCAATGAGTGGTCTTATTATCTAGCCTCTTTGCATAAATAAACATGTTTTGAGAAGTTCCAACATCACTGAAACCAATTGTTATCCTAGATGCCACTCGTTCCTCCAAGTGGAGTCCTCTTTAAGCTCTTTTTAGACTCTCTAAATATGAAAATATTTCTGAGCGCTTGTCCTTTTTAGCTCGTTAACGGATGGGAAATTACATCTACTTAGTATAAGTTTAACCCATTTTCGGGCTGAGATAAGTTATTTACGAAAAAAGAATACGTTGATAGAACATGGCCAATAGGTTCTCTGTCATATTGTTTTACGCTTTTTCGGACTTGAGAGACAAATATAAGAAAAGGAACCTATGGAGTTTTCTTTTTGTCCATTTCCAAACTCTTTAAACATGAAAAGGACCAAGTTATCTTTTTTTTTGAACTCATTAAAACATCAAATAGTGACAAACTTGTCCATCTACACAAGACCAAGTTTCACCTTCACTAGACTCATTAAAGCATCACATAGTTATGGATTCACCTGAAGGGTGGAATTATACCACAAGCATATGTTATCCTCCTCAAGATTGATAAAAAATAAAGAGGTACTGGTCAGTAATGATTGGGGAAAATGGTAAGAAGGGGAAAGCCACTTTATGGTAGCAGGTCACTCTTGAACATGACACTTTCACTTCATCACTATGACTACTTGGGTTGGGTTATCAGCTTGATGGTTATCATACTGTTGGTCTATCATACCATCCATCACTTTGTTTTGGGTCAATCCTACCAATTCATTTAAGTGTCGCTGACATGTTCAAGAGAAGTCATCTAGTTTAAATTCATCACTTGCAATACCATGAACCTTCATTTTCATGACCGCCATTCTTGAACCTTGTGTCGTCAATTAGATTCCATCTCCAAAATCATTACACTCATTTTGTGTCGTTGATGTGGGATACACCAAGGCCCTCCTGTGATGAGTCGCTTCTTGTCAACATCAGCACATTACCCAAGAAGTTGAATTAGAAACACTCTTACAGTTCCTTGAGGCTTGCATACATCAATGGAAATTTTCTCACTTCCAACGATAGGTTGACATCAATGGACTTCAACTGAAATACTTTGTATGGTGTTCGACATCAAATCATCCATTCACACCATGCAAAATGTAGTGCAATACCTTGAGGATCATTATCATTATTGGTGATTTCTCTCGCGTTTTTAACAACTTACATCATTGTTTGGTAATCAAATGGTATCTTCCCATGTTCGACTTCAAATCACATATTCACATGGTTAAAATCGTACTTGAGTGAATGATTGAATTAGATAGAAGACCTTGGATCTATTTTCATCCATCTGGGTTGTGATTTCAGGAGTACTAAATCATATGTACAATGGCTTTACAATGATGGTCATTCTAATCATGGGTCTATATCTATAGATGATTGTGTGTGTACATGTAGTGAAAGTTAATATGTTGAGCATGGGTATGCCTTCCCTCAGCAATTCATGAAAAAATTAAAAAAAAACATCATATATGTATTGTAATTGATGCAGGTCACCTTCCACTTCGAAACCTCCTCATCACATCGTAAAGCATTTCATTCGACATTAACATTTTTTTGTCTTCATGCTTTAGGGGGCAGATGTTACAGATCCATTTGGGCATATTATTCCCATCATCCATATCAGTGTTTTAGGGCTCATCAAACCCTAATTTCAGTTGCTACATACCCTAAACAGGTCAACCTATTGAATGCCTCCTTTCTAGATAGTTTCATGGCCTGAAGGCATCTTGAAATGACTCCTTGAAGGACTATCATAAGTAGGCCCATGCAAGGGTGCTTTGTAGAGCACTTAAGCCCATGCAAGGGTGCTCTGTAGAGAACTTAGGCCCTCTTTCACTTGTGCTGGGAAAGATTGAGTGAAATTCACATATGATTATAGGAATATTCTTATCTTTTGGAGCCTTCTAGAGGATTCCCACACTTATCATCTCCTATGAGCTCAAAATTGGATGAGGAATGAGTTAAGTAACCCCCTATCCTCTCATCCCTTCCTCCATGGAAACTAACTCTAAGTTTGGAGGGCCATTCAATACCCTCATTTATGACAAAACCTCATCCATCTTCCTATAAATTGAGCACTCATCTAAGCGATCAAGGGATGGACTTTGATGAATTGTAAGGAGATAATGTTAGTTTGAGATTTGAGACTATTGTAAGTGTCGTTATGCTGCCAAAATTTCATTCTTATTATGTGATGTGGATGGAACCAAAGCTAGAGGAGTGACTTCAAATCATGCTTCATGGTTGTAATTCTTCCTTCTATTCAATAAAGTATTTGCACCTTTTTACATATGCTTATCTTCATGTATGAATGCTTATATGTGTGAATGTATCTAATTCCATTTACTTGTAATCAATAGATCTTTTTCTTTGATTGGTTCTTTGTCTTCAGTTGATGTTTACAGGTACTTTTGAAGTGTGTTAAGTATGAGAAGGAGCAACGAGACCGATACAAAGGAGACAAGAGGAAAGAAAAAGTACAAGTAGGTCCTCTCATTCTCTTTGTCTTATCTATTGTTTATAGAAAAATGTTAAAGTGCTTTAAACTGTTGTTCTAGATATGGCTACTTATCAAGGGAATTAGTATTTATCAGAAGGTACCAAATTCTCCAAAACAAATCAACGACTCAGCTGGGGAAAGATCATCATTCTAAGTATATTATCCACATCCTAGTACACCCTAGTAGACTTTACTTGCCTTCACTAAATGCCTCCTTGCCGGACAGTTTCATGGCCTAAAGACATCCTGAAATGACTCCTTGAAGGACTAGCATAGGTAGGCGCACGTAAGGGTGCTTTGTAGAGCACTTAAGCCCATTCAAGGGTGCTTTGTAGAGCACTTAAGCCCATGCAAGGGTGCTTTGTAGAGCACTTAGGACCTCTTTCACCTGTATTGGGTGAGATTGAGTGAAATTCACATATGATTATGGGAATATTCTTATCTTCTGGAGCCTTCTAGAGGATTCCCACACTTATCATCTCCTCTGAGCTTGAAAGTGGATGAGAATGAGTTAAGTAACCTCCTATCCTCTCATCCCTTCCTCCATGGAAACTAACTCTAAGTTTGGAGGGCCATTCAATACCCTCATTTATGACAGAACCTCCTCCATCTTCCTATATATTGAGCTCTCATCTAAGTGATCAAGGGATGGAATTTGATGAATTGTAAGGAGATAATGTTAGTTTGAGATTTGAGATTATTGTAAGTGTCGTTATGCTACTGGAATTTCATGCTTATTATGTGATGTGGATGGAACCAAAGCTGGAGGAGTGACTTTGAATCAGGCTTCATGGTTGTAACTCTTCCTTCTATTCAATAAAGTATTTGCACCTTTTTCCATATGCTTATCTTGATATATGAATGCTTATATGTGTGAATGTATCTAATTCCATTTACTTGTAATCAATATATCTTTTTCTTTGATTAGTTCTTTGTCTTCTATTGATGTTTATAGGTACTTCTAAAGTGTGTTATGTATGGGAAGGAGCAATGGGACCAATACAAAGGAGACAAGAGGAAAGAAAAAGTACAAGTAGGTCCTCTCATTCTCTTTGTCTTATATATTGTTTATATAAAAGGGTTAAAGTTCTTTAAACTATTGTTATAGATATGGCTACTTATTTAGGGAATTAGTATTTATCTGTAGATACCAAATTCTCCAAAAGAAAATTGGCAACTCCGCAGGGGAAAGATCATCATTCTAAGTAGCTTATCCTCATCCTAGTACACCCTAGTAGTCTTTACTTGCCTTCATTGATCTTATTTCAGTATAAGCTTAACCCTTTTTCAGGTTGAGATAGATTATTTACGAAAAAGGAATAGGCCCTTAGGCCCTCTTTCACCTGTGCTGGGCGAGATTGAGTGAAATTCACATATGATTATGGGAATATTCTTATCTTCTGGAGACTTTTAGATGATTCCCACACTTATCATCTGCTATGAGCTCGAAAATGGATGGGGAATGAGTTAAGTAACTTCCTATCCTCTCATCCCTTCCTCCATGGAAACTAACTCTAAGTTTGGAGGGCCATTCAATACCCTCATTTACAACAAAACCTCCTCCATCTTCTTATAAATTAAGCACTCATCTAAGTGATCAAGAGATGGACTTTGATGAATTTTAAGGAGATAATGTTAGTTTGAGATTTGAGACTATTGTAAGTGTCATTATGCTACTGGAATGTCATTCTTATTATGTGATGTGGATGGAACCAAAGCTGGACGAGTGACTTCAAATCAGGATTCATGGTTGTAATTCTAACTTCTATTCAATAAATTATTTGCACCTTTCTTCATATGCTTATCTTGATATATGAATTCTTATATATGTGAATGTATCTGATTCCATTTACTTGTAATCAATAGATATTTTTCTTTTATTGGTTCATTGTCTTATGTTGATGTTTACAAGTACTTCTCAAGCATGTTAAGTACTGGAAGGACCGATGGGACCGATACAAAGGAGATAAGAGGAAAGAAAAAGTACAAGTAGGCCCTCTCATTCTCTTTGTATTATCTATTGTTTATAGAAAAAGGTTAAAATTCTTTAAATTGTTTTTCTAGATATGGCTACTTATCTAGGGAATTAGTATATTCGTAGATACCAAATTCTTCATAACACTATTTTTAACACTCAAAAGTGTCCCTATCACAAGAAGCATCCTCCTTCTTCTTCTCCTGGAATGTCTTCCACTCTCTCCATGATTCCTTCTTAACTGTTGTAAGAGCACCCTTGCTCCCCATTCACGACATTCTCTTCTTGGGATACAAAGTGTCCCTCTAAATTTACAAGCTCCCTCTAGAACTGCACTCTCCCTGAGTCTCTCGAACATGGACCTTCTTTTCTGGAACATGTACCTATACCTATAAATCTTGCACCTACAACTACTTCTCTAGAACCTACACCTGGTCCACCTAATTCTTCCTCCCATGATCTGTAGGCTTTCCTTTCAACCTATATAGATCATGCTCTCTAACTCCAAGAACAATACCTGTAGAGCTAGAGTCTCTGAGTCTGAGTCTTGCCTTCCCATCCTAGAATAAGACCTCAAACCCCTTCTTCTTGATCATCGAGAAAAATATCATGATATATCTGGGTCCTCATACAAATAGTACATGTTGGACCTACATCACCCATCCTGAATGACACAACTATCGATCCTCGAATCTCCTTCTTTCTCTTTTCGCCCAACACCATGTGTAACTTTGAGTCCCACTCAGCTAGCGCCTTGAAAACATCATGTGACCTTATCATATGTTTTGATACACCATTTTCCACCTACCATCCATCCTCATCGATAGTACCCTGCAAGAAATGAGATATCATAGCAAAGTCCTCCTCCTCCAACCTCCTAGTGAGAGCATCTATCTCAATAGAGGTGGCAACGCCGACAACCTACTTCCCCTTCTTCTTCTTGTTATCTCTTATTTTCTTCTTCATTGAACATCTCAACAAAAAATGACCCATCTCATCATATTTGAAACACTTGAATTTACTCAAGTCCTTCTTCTTCTTACCCTTCATTTGTGTAGCAAGTTCCACATCATCATCGGAATCCTTCTTCTTTAGATAAATATCCTCATATTGCAACTCTTCCTAAATGAATTTGTACCACAGCCTATTCCAGTCTAGAAATAATCCCCTTAATGAAGGGTTTCCATTCCTCACTGAAACCTTTCAAAGAAATCCTCACCATATTAGAATTTGAAATAGTCACACCAATGATAGTAAGCTCATCTTTGACTTGAGACAAACTCATTAGATATGAAGTCACTCCTTCACCCTATATCATCTTGGTGGAATTCAAATTATCCTATAATACCACTACCTGGTTCTCGTTCTTATTATGAACAAATTATAAAGAGGCATCCACATCTCACGTGCAATTTTATTCCTGGAAAAATGAGATATTAGGGGATTCTTCACACCATCAAGGATGATAAATCTTGCCCTCATATCCAAATGGTCACACACTTCCAGCTCCTTTGGGTCAGTTGGATTTTTTATGGATTTCTTGGTGAATTACCAGATCCTGTTGACCTGCTAGACCAGCTTGATCCTTTCCTTCCATGGACTATAGTTGGAAAACCTCTCTAGCCTATCCTCATACTAGAGACCAACCCAAAACTTTGACATTGTAGTGAGCCCTTCACCTACAAAGTGACCAACTCCCTCTTAAGTTGTACTTCATTGTGCACACTCTGATTCACTATCTCCCAAAGTAGCTCAGACATGCTCGGATACCATGTTTAATTTCCATGATCGTGGGTCTAGGATATAATCTTAAAATCTCCAATGCTACTAAATTAAGAATCCCAACAAATCTAGTTTTCATAGCGGAATATAAATAACTGTAAAACACACATGCATAAGTATATACAATGTTTAAAAAAAATCAACCCAACTTCGTTATATTAATCAACATATGATACAACCGTATAAGGCTCACATACCAAGGATAATGGCTTTGAAATATTCACAATTAAAAGAATACAAGATATAATGACAATAGCATTGCTCTAGTGCACAATCACAACATCTATGTCATATCTCGTCATGTCGATCCTTCATTTTCGTTCTACTCTCTAGCTGAACCTTAGCCCATAAAATGTCACCGCATCGAGTCTTAGGGAGGGTTGCCACCTATCACTGTTGTAAGTCACTTCTACTTCAATGAACAAGAACTAATCCAATATGGTCTTCTACACTAACCAATACTTGAGCTCCAATCTACCAATCTAGCAGTCCACTAGTCCATCAACATCTTACACATTAGGCTCTAATATTCACCCAAACTGTAGTTTTCAAAATCCCTTAATTACTTCTTTTCAAGGGCTACTTTGGGCTAACAACATGCTGCCCTCCGCCAGTCCAATGGTACCCAATCCAATAACTATAGAATTTTCTCCTAGTTAGGGTTTCTAATCACCGAAGACAACCCTAACACATGGCTCCCATAGGATGCATAAAATGTACACACATGGACCATCCATCTAACATCCAAACAACTCAAATAAGCCTATACATATCTTGGTTTGACCTGTCACTGATGCAGCTCCTCACTGGTTAGAGCACCCATAATAATATTGCAACTCTAAATTGCTCCAATAGTCACCCAAAAAATTGTGGCCTCCCTTCTTTTATTTCATGTTCTCATACACCACCATCTCAACCCTTGTCACAGTGTTTTAGCCCTCTCCAAGTGTCTTGTTAATCCAATGCACTATTTTTGTCATGAATTATAGGCCTTACAACCCTCCCAAACAACCTCAACTGATATCGTACTAGTTTGTTCACACTCCACATGGACATAGCCTAACAGAAAGGAAAGATGCCACCTTAACCACACATAGAACAACCCTAAAATATCACCTCCTCATGCAGCTTTCTCTGCTTTAGATTGAGACCCATAATATGAGACAATTTACCCTTAAATAATCTTCAAAGTAACTTGTTCTCTCCTATTCTACTTTGCTACCATAGATAGGTGTATTTATTATGTTTGAATTCACTTGGGATGTGTAGAATGAACTTAAATCACCTTCTATTTATACCCAACATAAGGGATCAAAAATTCATGAAGAGACATGTCTTTTGGCTCATTTCACTTCAAGCCTACATGACTTGAATCCCCAAAAAATCATTTTCAACTTCAGGAATTCATATATCCTCAAGGACATTTCTAATTTTGACGATTCTCAAAGCATTGGATTCTCCTCACCATCCTCTATCATCTCCATCCATCACGTCTCCAAAAACTCCATGGTTTTGGCCTAAACATCGATGGGTGAAAAACCCCAACCTTGTGTTCCAAGCCCACAAATGAATTTTTCAGTGCTTCACCCTCCAAAACATGAACCTTAGGGCTTGGAGTACATCCCAAGCTACTAAAAAATAAACATATGCAAGGATGGGTGCATAACTACAAATATTGTGCTTCTCAAAGAGTTTTGATGATCTAAATCTCTATATCAAGGTTGTGAAGGATGAGCTCGTAATCAATTTTCTATATGTGTATGATCTTCTCATGATATGTGTGGAAGGTTAAATCCAAGAACGCAACAAGCAAGTAACAACAGAATTTGACATGAAGTATCTAGGACTGATTCACTATTATTTGGACCCTGAATTTTAGTAGGGACCTCGTGAGATTTATCTAGGTCAAGGAAAGTATGTGATTGATATGCTGAAGATGTTTGAGATGATGGACTGCAAACCTATGACAACTCCCATGATCACAAAATTGAAGAGGCTATGAAATTTTGAGTCATTCCTTGAAAACTAGTGCTTGAAAACCAGCTTGGTGTGGGCATTGCTTGGGAATAATAATTTTTATTGTGAAAACCATTTTGTACATAATTATACAAATCTTATTTTAAAACTAGTTTTTGTCAAGCAAGATTTAGAAATAATGAAAGTGAAATAAAAATTGCACCCAAGTTTATTTTCTCTTTACCTCATATATTTTCAAACTTTCTACCCTATCAAGAAGCCTATTTAAAATATTAGTTATAAAAGGTGGCTACTCTAAATATCATGTTACCAATCCCAAGATAAAAATCTTAGTCTACAACTCATCAAGGTTCCAAGTTTCCAGAACTCAAGCTACAAGTACCACTTAATCGAGATTCTACATTGCTATTTTTCATTTAGTTCAGTTCAAATCACTATTTTGGACTAACTCACCTCTCTTACTTCTTAGGATGTCATCTCATGGAACTCTATGATATGTGTAAATATGTTTCTCTTCTAATTTTTAATGACAAATTCATTGAATTTCATAACAAATGTAATTGGAAATTACCTTATGCATTTTGTGATATTTTTGCTACTCTCCCACACCCTTATTATTTTCCTTTCTTCCAAGGACAATTTTTTCTTACTTGGGAAGGTGCGAGGAGGAGCTTATTCAAAGAAGCCTTTTATAAATACTCTATACCTATCATATATATTAGTTTTTTGACTTCCTCAAAAATAATGATTCTCAACATGATTGTATCCACACATTAATATTTTTGTTCCTATAACACCATCATTGGTTTGTAGATGAGCACAACTCCAAATTTAAATTTACCACTTGGAAGTTGCTCTATATGACTACAAGATTCTTTCACTCCTATTTGATCATCACAAAATCAATTTGGATACTCACTTGGATAAATTAAAAGTAAGAGTCAAATATTTTTTTAGTGGCTACCAAAATTCCTATAGAAATCATTTACATCTTTTAGTACCTATCGTAATTCATGTACCAATTATCCTATTTCCAAAATATAGATCTGACAACCATTTCATTGGTTGGCATATTAGTGCTTCCTAAAACCAAAATCCACCACATGGATTTTGCGCACAAGCTCCATGAGATGGTTTTGTACCTATTGAAATAATTCCAAACTAGATAGGGAACTTCCTAGCTTATGATCAAACCAAAAGTCAAACTAAGAAAAATAAAATACTATCAAATCTTCTTTGAGGGAACATTTTTGCACATTGTTGTTGGACAACTGGTAGTGTCTGAATGGTTTGTAGCACTTGATATGTTGTCATTGACGTCAACCAGACTGGCATTGAGATCAAAGGTAGTAGATGTTGTCAATGAAGAACATGATATTCAGTGGGATTCCCATGGTTGCTGCAATACTCTGTAGAGAATCATCATACTAGCAGGGTTAGTGGAGAATCCATAAAGAGATGGTTATGATGGTTAGGGAGTCCCAGACTCTGGAGGAGATTCTGCCTCAAAATATTAGTTCAAAAGCTCTTGGCAATGAAACAGTTAGATAGTGCTTGGAAAGATATTTCCAACAATATATAGAAGTTTGCAAATGACCTCTTGGATCAAGACATATTTTCAGTGAAAGGTTGTAAATAAAAAGGTCAACAGATGTGTTCCCATAGCTAAAGGTCGCACATAGAATTCATGTTTTGTGTGAAATATCTTTGTTAAAGAAATTTTGAACTGAGCCATTTTTTGTGTAGGGATAGGCTGCGTAACAAATTTACAAATTCAGAGGTTAGGTCATCCATCAGAGTTTGGAAATAGAAAAAAGCCTGGACCCCTGATCCCCGACCTATGTGGGATCAACTCCAAGTCAGGAGATGGGTCTAGTTGGTCCATTTGAAGGTTGGACAGTGCAAAAAGGTTTAGCAAGAAGAATAAAGTTATGACCCCTGACCTATGTGGGACCTGATATAGGAAAACAAGTGGCAAAATGTGATTGGCTCATGGTGATGTGTTGGCCATAATGTGGCATATGATGTCAGTATGCCATGGCAATATGGAGGACATGTGGCAAGCATATTCAACATTTTTAGGTAGCGTAATGGGCCAAATCTAGGTGACACATGTCACCATACAAGAGGTGCCACGTGTCAGAGATGATGTCAGCATGACATAAGTTAATGATGTGGAAGAACCTCGAAGTGTGTTACAAGGGGTTGTTTTGTGAATTTTTTCCTATGTATTTGGTTTTCAGCGTTGAATGAACAGAAAAGGCCAAAATAATGTAAAAGGACCCTAGCTGGGCCTACAAGAAAATCAAACCTCCAAGCTAGTCAAAACTATAGGAAAGTCAGGGGTCGAGGCATATTCAGGTGCATAAGAAGGTAGAGAGATCCAACTCATGACCTCCCGACCAAAATTGAAAGGTGTTCCTAGGATTTAGGTTTGTGGAATTTTTCAATGTTAAAGAATTATCAAGCCTTCAAGCCTAGTCATGAAATCAAAGGCAAGCATGGATGCATAAGAGGTGAAGCGAGATGACCCACGACCTTCCAACCTTCCAACCAAAATTGAATGGAGGTGCATTAGATATGGTGCCTGTATTAATGATGTCTATAGAGCACAAAGGCACAAAGAAAAGAGGGCCTTCACCTGTAGAGAAAATTTAATGGGCCTAGCTCAAATGAAAACTAGCTTTCTATGATATTTCTTGCATGTCACTGAAGAAGTAAATTGAAAATACGACTGGGTGCAAAAGACCTTGACTTGAAACAAGAAATCCATGCCTGAGTTACATGTCATTCACTAAGCATGGAATACCTCTCTGGAGTGCACAATTTTTACTGAGAATTAATCCTCGGCATAGGGGATAACTCATAATTTCATCCTCAGCATTAAAGCAGCTCTCATAACTAAGAACACAAGTTACAACGGAATGGGGAGCCTTGCTAAAGTGTGAAAGAAACCTGATTTAGCAACAATGGATCATACCATGTTGTAGCACATTATCTAGTACAAATACAATAGAGTCAACAACGATAGAAGTGAAACAGAGGTACAAAATAGTGGAGAGCAGTTATGCAATGTGGGGAATGTAGAATTTTTGTGTTACAAAGCATAGTGTTGTGGGTGTGTGGTTGAGCCAAGTGTCACAGAGAGAAGGTGTATCACAGGGCCTATACCTAAGCTTATTGAGCATCAAAGAGCATAGTTCGAAGGAGAAATGGGGAACTGAAAGAAAGGGACTAGTACTAGAATAGACAATATTTTTATTTTTATGTATATGCAATTTCCTCTATTTTCAGCTTGAAAATTGCATGAAAAGTAGAACAATGGCTAGAGCAGGTAGTTGTATGCATTCATAAGATGTTGGTTCCTCTTGGCAAGTAGTGGCTTGCTATCTTAAGGGGGTTGGTGCCTCCTGTGAGTGGATTCTCACAAACAAAGTGATGTAATTAAGTAGGTTCTCAATTTACATCACAACAACAAACATATTGGTGGTTATTCTCCCTTTGGGTTTCCACGTAAAAATACTTGTGTCAATATGTGTATGCTACTCATTAAATGGATTATATGTACATGTGAATGAATTACCTTGTTGTTCATTTGTATTGTGTATGAATTATCTCGCAATTAACTGATAATTATGAAAAGAATTAAAGAATTCTACCTAAATTTTTAAGAACCTCACTATTATTGATTCACCGCCCCTCAATAATCCCTTACTCCAACAACTGTTTGCATGCATCCAAGGAAAAATCAAGAAAAATGGAGACATGGTTCTATGCTCAACATAACTATTAAAGTAACCATGTTTGTCAATTTTTTATCAAATGCACGAGGGTTATGTGTGCATGTTCTTAAGGTATTTTTATATTTTATACCGCAATGTAAAAGAAAGGCATAATTTAAGTATTTTTGCACAACAATGTCTTTTATTCATTAAATTAAAAACATGTAATAATAAAATGATAATAAATGATAAAATACACAATGCACAACTTGAAGCACACAATTTGGCCTTCAAGTGAGCATATGGTGTCCATTTTTATACAAAGGCTTATAAAAACAAAAAGGGAAAATTAACAGTGACTTGATGGATTTTGTACAGGTAAGTGAGGAAGAAATAAAAAAAATTGAGATTTGGGTTTTGTCAACAGGGTGATAAATTTCATCCAACATCTCTCACTTTCTAAAAATGGAACATCTACAAGCTTCGACATGCAATTTTCTAAGTCCACTTAGGCAAGTAAGCACCCTATTTTTAGTTTTTACTCTATATTTGCATCAATGGTCTAGATTTTGATTTTGGTTGAACATGAAAGGGGTTTTGTTAAATTGTACAATTATAGAATTTTCATTTGTATATTTAATCACAGATGATTCTGCAAGTATCTTTTTTGTGACACTTCCTTTAATTGCAATCATACTTCCATTAGCAAACCCTATTATTGAAGTTTTATTTCAAAGAATTTCCTTTGATGCCTCAAAAGTATTAAGAAGAATTTTTTGTGGAAATATTGGTTACTTTCTAAGCATAAAATAACAACTATGGGATTATTGTACTAACAAATGTTTAGAATGCATGAAATTCCAATGTTAAGTCTCATATAATACACCCAACAAACAAGTAATATAGTGGTAGGCTACATAGAACATTGTGAAAATTTGAACAATGAATAAGGGTTAGTCACTATGTTATTATACATAGGTCTCATGTAATAATTGACTTCCATCCTAAAAATGAATGGAAACCTTGTTTTGGACTTTCTTTTTTCTACAAATTTATATATATGGTTGGTGCCACAACTTCTTGCTATGTACGAAAATTATGTTTTTTTTAAATAAATGTTCTCTAGAGTAGAAATTTCATATACAAAAGTTTATGAGAAACATTTAGTAATATTTTGTGGAAAGATGAACCACCAACATTAAGCGCAAGCCACAGTGTCATGAGTGTGACTTTGGAAAAAGGTATTTAACCAACACTATACCCTACCCCAAGTATATGTATAAACAAAAGATAATATTGGAAGTATGGTTTGATTGCATGCCTCACCCACAACAACACAATAAATTTGTTTTTTCTAAATACAACCAAAGGTTCTAACACTTCATATTTAATAAAGCGCAGAAAATAATTTATGTATAGGTTGAAAATAATAAACTAGGTTTCTCTAAAATTTTATGAGTAAATGCACCTTTTTTCTAAATACAACCAAAGGTTCTAACACTTCATATTTAATAAAGTGCAGAAAATAATTTATGCATAGGTTGAAAATAATAAACTAGGTTTCTCTAAAATTTTATGAGTAAATGCACCTTAGTAAAGCAAAAGCACCTCAATAAAAATCATAATTGAACAAATCAACATTCAAGATAAAATGACTATTTTGGAATCCTATGCTAATATATTATGTTTATTCTAGGAGTTAGCTATGTTTTGGATATGATTTTCATATGTTTGAGGTTAGGCAAAACATTCAAAGCATGATGAAACTGTTGATGTAAAAATGGCTTGCATGAAGTCTTATGTAAAATGTTGGGTTATCAATATGAATGAATTTACATGGCCTGCCTCAAAGTGTGGTTTGTTCTTGAGCTCACATGGAAAATAGAATAACACTATAGAGTGAACACACACATCTACACAAAGAAAAATATTTTAAGTATGCAACACAATATTTTACATGACTCTAATGTCTTCAATGAAAACCACTAAGTTTTCAGCCCCATTCCATAAAAAATGTGTAAATATATAGTTTTGAAAGGGAACTTGTTTGTTCCATGTATGGAATGACTAGTTCCATAATCTACGGAACTAGTTCTTGTTACAAAATTGAAATAGAATGGGGGCATACCCATGAATGGTTCGGCCAACTACACTGATGGTTTGAAAAATCATTTTCATTGAGAATAGTGGATATGGAATGGACCACTATTATCATGATTCTTTGTGATAGGTTGTGGTTACACAACGCTCCTTTCATATGTTATTTGTAATAATAGAGAAATAGTCAATCCCTTGTTTAACATATCGGTGAAAGGGGATGAGTGTGCCACTATAAACTCTTGAAGTGAATAACATGATACCCATTTTTTGCCTGAGTTTTTATATGCAAGGGAAAACAGTCCACTCTTAAATGACAAATATACCTCAACTGCCCTTGTCCATTCCTCAATCCAAGTAGGGTTTCTCATATGCCTGTATTGGAGTGTGATGGGGTGAAACATTTATGATGAAGAATGTTGATCCTTGCAAAAGTACCTTAGTTGATGCATGGAATTGAAAATAAATGTTTTAATCCTAATCAATACCAATTATTGAACTTTGGATTTCACACTTTAAAACTTGTTTTTAATTTGGGGTTTTTCCCATTTATCATCAGGTGATGAGGTACCTAGTCTTGGAAGCATAAATTATTTCAAAGACTACAATATTAGTGGTGAACCATTAATAATTAACATATCTAAACATAACTATTTTAATAAAGCTTCTAAACAAACACTTCAACTTAAATTGCAAATGGAAATAAGAGCAAGATATGGCAACTATATACCTTAGTGGAATTCACTATGAATAAGGGTGAATAGAGGTAAAATAATTATAGATTAGTGAAAAGGGAGAAATGTTTATACATCAAAATATAGGAAAAATGAAGACTCATCACATACCTCACCCACAATAGCACAATAAATTTATTTTTTCTAAATATAGAAAAATGTTAATTCTATTACTTTGCTTTTAATAAAGTGTAAAAATCATTCTTGTATAACTTGAAAACCACAAACCAAGTTTTTGTAAAATTTTATGAGTAGGTACATCTTAGTAAAATAAGAGAACTCACTAAAATCATCATTATTGGATCGACATTCAAGGTAAAGTGGTTGTCTTGCAGGTCTTTGGCAACTTCTTGTGTTTATTATAGCAGTTTGGTATGTTTTGAAGATGAAATTCATATGTTTGAAATTAGGAGAAGGATGACAAAACATTTAAAGCATGGTGAAATTGTTGATGTATAAATGGGTTTCATTAATTTTTATGCAAATTGTTGGGTTATCAATATGAATTCATTTACATGGTGTATTTCTCAAGTTGACATTATTTTTGTTGTTTGAAGGAAGGACACTTTGTTGTAGTGAAATCCAAGAGCTAAGTGTTACCACACAAGAACTAACACTTACAAAACTCATTGTTATCACAGAAGAAACCAAACACAAGAAAGTTAGCATGTTGGGATCAACTCAAATGTAAAATAAATTTGTGAGATATCTTGGGATCAAGCCAAGTTGGCGTGATGTGCCCCACCTATGCATAAGAAATAGGTGAGGAGATCGAAAAATAAAATTGGGGTTAAAATATTTACACCTTCGTTAATATGACTAACATGAAGGAAATAATAGGTAATTCCTAATCCATGTACTAAAAACTTGTGGGTGCCAACATACATCTTAAATCGAGAAAAATACCAAAAATAAATGTCAAGTAGAAAACAATAAAAAAATACAAGATGAAGGCTATTAAAATGAGTTGGAAACAAGAGAAATATAGCTAATTACATAATGAGACACATTAAAATGACTATAGTGACTATAAAATGATTGTGGACATATTAAATATACTTATATAAGTAAAATATGTATAATTTTGTAGAATGTTTCTACAAATCAAGTAGCTCTGATACCATGTAGAAATTTCCCACCTATAGATCAACCTAGTAATGCAATGTACTAAAGCAAAACACTTGATCTATTTCTACAAACAACTTAGCAGAAGCTTAATCAACCATGAGCAACATTAATGAGAACACGTATAACTGATATGGAGAAATCAAACACACATAACACAGAATATATCACTGGGGAAAGCACCAGCATAAAACCCCACTCTCTATATTATCATACATAGCATTTATACAAAGCCTTAGCTCTCACACAACTAGCTAGCTCTTACTGCAATCCTCACAGATGAAGGTGGAAATACATTAGGATTACACAAAGCCTTAGCTCTCACAGCTAGCCAGCTCTCAGTACAATCCTCCTGGATGCTCACAGGCAATCAAGACTTCTGCTAAGCCTTCTCCTCTTCCCTCTAAGCCTCCTATTTCCTTGCACAGTTTCTCTTAGGTGATCCTCCTCTTACAAAGTGTAACACTGATCTCACACCCTGTAAAACTGCACAATCCTCAAGGAACCTTGAATCCTCATCACAGATGAGCTTCCATTATAGGAAAAATATTCATCCAACTGATAGTACATTGTCCCTTCTCTGATCTCAACTGGGTCTTTGTTTGAACTGACATGCATGAGTTATTTAAGCTATAATATTCAAATATCTGAAAATACCAGTTGTTACATGCATGCAAGCATTAACAAACTGAATCTCATTAATTTAACAACTTGTTAAATTAATCTAACTGGACTTGATTCTGTTAACTAAGCCAACTAATTACAACTCATCCTTATCTCTTTAACTAATGGATAAATTCACCAGTTAATAGATAAATTGTTGCATGTCCTCACATAGACTTCAAGTTTGAATTTCCTTAACTAATTAACTCAACTGAATTAATTAATTAATATTTCCAACTGCTGTTAAGACCAGAATTAATTTTACTTCCTATAGATAGACTAGGGACTGTTATAAATAGGAAGGGGCCCAGAAATGCTATTTCTAGAACTTTTTATTTTTAGCAATTTCATCTCTCAACCAATATGGCCAATGACCTCATTGGCCAAACTATTATTTTTAGACATGCTATTTTTAGTAGGTATATTTTTAGCACATTCTAAATTTAGCATTTCTTGTTGCAGATTTTTCAACACTCCCTCTCAACAAGAAAGGCTTTCTCTCGAACCTGGTCCTGTAACTCTAGAATTTTTTTCATGCAACACATCTACCCAGTCCACTTTCTCCAACAACACTTGGAACAAAAACACTCCCAACTGACTACTTTGTTGGGCTAGGAACATACTCTGATGCTGAAGCACTACCTGCTGCTGACAAGTGCTCCCTCTCTAACATCTGCGCTACTACAACATCTCCATGCATCTCGCACCATTGCACACCTCTCTGTGCCACCTAGCACTGTGCAAAGCACTTATGCCTCTCGCATTGCCGCAGCTTGCTAGCTATGCGTTGTCTTGGGATTCCCTGCACTATCGCTCTCTCTACCACTCCATCTGCATCTATCTCTACCGAATAAGTCAGTTCTTGCTACTCCACATCGAGGCTCCCAGAGCAAGGTCTCATCCAAGAGGTTGGGTACCTCAAGGATCATGCCCCTCCTCCTTGGGACGATCACTCTATACTGCCCCACCTCCTACCTGCAGGTATGGCTACATGTGATCCCTCAGCCCACTTAGCTCGAAGTTTCCCCCTATTGGAGGTCTCTTCATGAGTAGATTTCTCTACTTGATCTCCTCTCAACTTCCCCTATTGTGGTTGCTCCACAACCTCTTGAAGCTACTGCATCAATCGTGGCTCCTCCATAATTGTCTGAGACTTCTTCTGGCTCTCCATGTTGAGAGGTAACATACCCTCCCTCTCAACCACCAAGTCTCTAACCTTTGCCTTGCTCCTCAAGGCTTTGCATGCATCTTGTACCTCAAGTGCATACTGGTTCTTGGCTAGCACACCAATCTATTTGCACTTTCCCACCGTCACAAAATTTTCTAGAAAAAAAGCTGATTTTAAATCAGCGATATCTCCCTCATCTAAACTCTGATTCAGCCGATGTTTATTTTTATTTTGGGTATTTTTCTGAAAGAAATCCAAATATTCTATTTATTTGTGAAAATTTTATATAGAAACTTTCACATCTTCTTTGCAAACTCTCGGCCCAAAACTCAAAACTTTGAAATCTCCTCTTCTTGTATATTGCTCTTGCTTGATCACTTGTGCTCTGATACCATGTAGAATTTTGTAGAATTTTTCCTACAAATTAGCTAGCTCTGATACCATGTACAACTTTTTCTATAGATTAGCTAGCTCTGATACCATGTAGAAATTTCCCACTTGTAGATCAACCTAGTAATGCAATGTACTAAAGCCAAACACTTGATCTACTTCTACAAACAATTTAGCGGAAGCTTAATCAACCATGAGCAACATCAATGAGAATACATATAACTAATATGGAGAAATCAAACACACATAACACAAAATATATCAATGGGGAAAGCACCAACATAAAGCCCCACTCTCTGTATTATCATACATAGGATTTATACAAAGCCATAGCTCTCACACAGCTAGCTAGCTCTCAGTACAATCCTCCTGGATGCTCACAGGCAATCAAGACTTCTGCTAAGCCTTCTCCTCTACCCTCTAAGCCTCCAATTTCCTTGCATAGTTTCTCCTAGGTGATCTTCCTCTTACTAAGTGTAACACGGATCTCTTACACTGATCTCACACCCTATAAAACTACACAATCCTCAAGGAACCTTGAATCCTCATCATGGATGAGCTTCCTTTATAAGAAAAATATTCATCCAACTGATAGTACATTGTCCCTTCTCATCTCAACTAGGTCTTTGTCTGAACTGACATGCATGAGTTATGTAAGCTATAATATTCAATTATCTGAAAATACTAGTTGTTACATGCATGCAAGCATTAACAAACTGAATCTCATTAATTTAACAATTTGTTAAATTAATCTAACTAGACTTAACTCTGTTAACTGACCCAACTAATTACAACTCATCCGTATCTCTTTAACTGATGGATAAATTCACCAATTAATAGATAAATTGTTGCATGTCTTCACATAGACTTCAAGTTTGAATTTCCTTAACTAATTAACTCAACTAAATTAATTAATTAATATTTTCAACTATTGTTAAGACCAAAATTAATTTTACTTCCTATAAATAGACTAGGGACTGCTATAAATAGGAAGGGTCTATTTTTAGAACTTCCTATTTTTAGCAATTTCACCTCTCACCCAATGTGGCCAATGACCTTACTGGCCAAACTACTATTTTTAGACATGCTATTTTTAGCAAGTCTATTTTTAGCACATTCTAAATTTAGCATTTCTTGTTGCACATTTTTCAACAAAATATGCTTATTCTCACATATTCATTGATTAGTCATATATATTTTTCTCCGATGTATATGTGGAATTTATGTTAGTTATTTTTAGCTACATCACTTAAAATATATCAATTTATGTTAGTGAGTTTTAGCTACATCACTTAAAATATATCGAAAAAGCTCAAATTTGCTAGTATTTAGTTTATAAAAGGAATGCAACTAACATTTTTTCTCACATAGTCATCAATTATCCTTTTGTACTAGAATTGTAAACGTAATAGTGTTTACAATGGAATCTTATAAATTACTTGATAGTGGGATTGAACTCTACCTAACATGTTTTGGAAGCTATGTGGGTGCTAATTCTGTCCAAATTTATCAGATTTATGCTAATAAAAAGAACATATGTGGTAGTCATTACCTTCACTATAAATGCAACTTGCCATTATTTAAATTAGCTATATTGATTTGGATTGGATCATTATGTTATTTTCCATTGATTGTTATGCTTTTAGGGTGGAAAAATTGGAGGAAATGACTTAAGGAGTAGTTTTATCAGTTGGACCCATTTTAGAGAAATGAAGTATGAAACCTTAGGGTCATTTTCAGGCTTTAAATGATGTTTCTTTTTGGGTAAAAATTTCCCAACTTAGCATTAGACTTTGTGATATTATTCTATACTCAAATATTTTTCCAATATTTGTGTGATAATTACATCAACTGAAGTTCCAATGTAAAAATCGACTCTCGCAAGTTAGCCTATTATGTTTGACAACCACGGTATGAGTGGATTCCATAATGTCCTTTGTTATTCATATATATGGGGATAGCCATATTTGTACTATGAATAAGACTCTAAAAAGATAAAAGAGTTTCATCTAGTTGGGAGTTGAAGGAATCAAATATTCAACCCTTAGCTAGCTATCGAGCTATGTTATAACTAGGTCACTAGGAAGAAAAAGGGTTTCATTCTATTCAACTGCATCTTATTCCATGGTAGAGAAAATCAATTTGGAGTGGGGTTAGAGTGAGAGGTCATAACAGAGGGTGTTACATAGTAATTTGTCAACATTGGTCACCGTCCCTGTTACCCCTGTTTTCGTACATTGGAGGATACATTCCGAGACCTGTGAGCAGTGACATAGCCTAAAAACACTTGCATTATGTTCCCCTGAGTATGTACTTCATGTTCCCTGAAGACACCTTCTGCAAATTATCCCTGAAAAGTGCCCTTTTTCCATTGGCGCAGATACACAGTGTCTTATCCGCGCCAATCACTGAGATCTTCAAAAAGGGCCGCGCCCATTGGCGTTCTGTCCTAGAACAACACTTGCGCCAACTAAGTTTGGTAATGATTTTTGGCAAACGCGCACCCATATGTTTTTTCCTTTCAGATCATGAAGTCTTTTGAGGGAAAAATTCATCTGATAGAGGTCGAGAGTCATCATCTATCCTTGACATCTATCCTCAGTAGCTTTTCGAAGATAATGTCGATCCACAATGGGCGTCCTGGTGCATTGAATCTTCCTCCCTTCTCCATTTATAAAAGTTTGTCCTCATGCATTAGACAAGCTAGTTTTGAAAGGAGTTCTAGAGAGTTCTGTAGTTCTGGAAGTTTTGGAGTAATGCTAGTTGTGATTATGCTTGTCTGGAGTGATAGTAAGAGTCTTGAAGCATAGGGAGGTTATGCTGCCAGAATCCTGAGAGAGAGAAGGTCTATTGTAAGGCATACATAGCTGCTCGCCCAGCCAGAGAATAGGTTCAACGTCAGAAAATTGGTTGTATCTTTCTTTGTTTTTGGTCAATAAAAGATAGATGACTACTGTTATGGTTCCATTCTCATTTGTCTCATGATGGTTAATGTGAATTACATCCTTTCTGACTGATGTATAGTTGCTTTTACTAGATTTCACACTTGTGTTTGTTCTCTCTTTGCATGTGTAGGTGTCCATCCATGAGGATAGTGGAGGATCGTGAC